>JANPWX010019080.1:262781-400762 GCA_024734555.1 Trochalopteron elliotii
TGTTTGTTTTTCTTTGGTTTTTTTTTTCCTTTTCGGCGTCGGCCAAGGGGGCGGGCGGGGAGGGAAGTGGGGGAGGAGGAAGAGGAGGAGGAAGGGGGACCCGACGTGCCGGGGTTGCGCGCGGAGCTGGCAGCGCGCGCCGTGAGCCGGAGGAGCGGGAGCGGTTTGGATAAGGTACCTCCGAGCGCCAGGATGCGCGTGCCCGCGCGGCGTCAGTCCGCCTGCGTGTCTGTGTGTCTGTCTGTCTGCCTGCCTGCCTCTGTGTGTGTGTATTGTGTGTGTGTGTGAGAGAGAGAGAGCGCGGCGCCCAGTGCGGCGGGAAGGGAGGCGGCGGTGGCTGCGGCTCCGGCGGGCTGGCCCTCGGCGGGCTGCGGGCGGGAGAGGGGGATAGGCAGGGCGAGGCGGGAGAGGCAAGAGGGTGTCGGTAGAGGTGCGAGGGGGGGCCGGGGAAAAGCGAAGAGGGAATATGGAATCGCGAGGAGGGAGAGAGCTGGAGAGGAAAGGAGAATGCAGATGCGCGGAGGGGAAGGGAAGAGGCCAGGAGGAGAGAAGAGAGGATGCCGAAGGGGGACATTCCTGCCCTTGCCATCGGCAGCCCCGCGGCAGCCCCGGCGTGCGCAGCCCGGGCGGGGGAGGCGCGGACAGAAAGCCGGCTCTGTTCCCCCCGATGTCGGCAGGCTGAGGGGCGGCTCTGCCCCCGCCTCGGCTGCGGCCGGGGGTCTCCGCTGCCCTCCCTGGGGGCAGCCGCTGTGCCTGGGAGACGGCCGGATTGTAGGGATGGAGGGGGCGTGTGGAGGAGCTTCAGCAAGATCCTGAGAAACCTGTGACGTAATTATTTTTTAATCAGCGTGTTTTTCATGGCGATCTCAGATTTTCCTGGACTCCCCTTTTTGAACAGAAAATCCCCTTTATCTTTGTTCCAAGTATTTCTGTTTTTATATTCCTCTGTAACAGCAAAGAGAGTTCATGAGTTTGAAGTATTTTATTTCTTTTTTTTATTTGGCCTCTGCTGAGGACCACTGCAGTGTAAACTTCCGAAACACTGGTGTCTCTTTCAAAAAAGTTATTGAAATTATTACTGAGGTGAGCAGACCGGCAGCTATTGTGGATATACCAGTGTTTGAGTTCCTGATAACATTAATCGTTGGCCTTAAAGAGCAGTCATCCTACTGAAGTTAGGTTTTTATCTGAAGATGAATTGCCTGTCAGGTCCCAGAAGATGTACATTAGGTACAAGTACCAGCCTGCTGTTAAAAGAGATAGAGCATATTCCCCCAGTTGTGACTTTACCAATGAAATAAACATGTTGTTTTATTATGAGTGGTGATTAACCGTTCAACATTGTAATGATATTCTCTGATTCTAGCATTGTCTCATAGCTCTGGTATGTCAATTTGTATTCATGCTGTGTAAGTGTTTTGCAGAGGTTTTGCCTATCTGGCAGGGATTTATTTCAATTTCACAATTACATTTTCTGATCTCAGCAGCCTCAGGAACCCAAAGGAGTTGTATATATACATCAGTATCTGTTATAGTGTGTGACTTCTTTTTTCCCTAAGAAGTGCAAGTTATTTCATGTCTTTAGAGCACAGTTTTTATGTCTGCACACAGCAGAAGTTATAGTTGAAATTGTGTTCATTTAAGTGTATTCATTGTGAGCATTTCTGACCAGTTAGTATTGAGTGATTTTTATCAATTTATCTTCATTTTGTGTGTTTGAATGCCAGTCGATTTGCTGCCCTGCTGTAGTTTCTGCCAAAGTAAGTTTTCAGAAATTTAAAATGTTACATACAGATATTGGCTTTTGATGACTGACATCTTGTTTTTGTATTAGTTTTCTTAGCTGCCCAAAGAGTACAAGTCCCAGGTGAGCTCTTAAATAAATTAAGCCATATTTATAGATACCTTGTAATAGTGCCTATAAAAAAAATAGCTCTTGTGGCAGCTGATGGTTATTTCCCTTCACTGTGGATGTGCACCTTCTGTAGGAAGGGATGTCCTTTTAAATTACTTCAAACTCCTGTTGGCTTCAGTCAGAGTTTTGACTAAGTTAAAATACAGGATCTTATGGCTTAGAGCATGAGAAGTAGAGCCAGCAGAATCCTGAGCAGTTTGATGTGTACTTTGATCATAAGATAATTTGATTCATGTCTGGCTTGTCTTGTCTAAACTGCAAAATTCACTTTTGCTATGGGAAACACCTGCTGATTTAGCAACTGCTATTGATACTCCATTTATAGCAAGACAAGAAGAGCTACATAAAGCAACATCTAGAACTGTCCCTATTGTTACTATTCACAGTGTGATTTTTCTCTCGTTAATGTGCTGCTGTACTGATTCTCAGGCAGTTCCAACTTAACTGACAGGCAGTACATTTATGGTTGT
The DNA here is from genome assembly GCA_024734555.1 of Trochalopteron elliotii. Lineage (NCBI taxonomy): Eukaryota > Metazoa > Chordata > Aves > Passeriformes > Leiothrichidae > Trochalopteron > Trochalopteron elliotii. The sequence goes on from JANPWX010019080.1 coordinate 265,167, forward strand.
CGGATAAAGAGGGTTGTTCAAACTGCCAAAATGGTCTCTCTTTCTTCCTCCCACCCCCCCTTTAAAAAGTGAAAAGTTGTGGCAGCTGTCTCTTCTAGCAGGCTGTGCTGAAGGGGCAGACTTTTGTTGTCCTGTGCACCCTGTTTCTTGGATGCCTAGAGTTCAGCCTGAATTCTGTGTTATTTTGATACAATTTTCATTGCTTGTCTCCCATTTTTAGGCTGACTTTTTTTTCGTATTTGTTTCAATGCCAAAACTTCATGAAGATTCTATAGGAAATCTTGGACTCATAATTCATTGAGGAAAAATCTTCAACAATACTCCTACTCACTAAGACCGAGTCTGTTGAAGTTGATGTGGATAGGCTTGGCTTTCAAATTATGGTGGAAAAAAAAGTTTGCCTGTTAATTGATGATGATGCTGGCTTACCTAAATATTGTATTAGTCCTATAGAGGGATGTTCCTTAATTGACTGCTGACTTACACGACTGGAGTACAGTTCTATAAAATTAAGTTTAATTTTGAAATATAGCAGTAGCACTGAATGAATGCCAGCAGATGCAGTTATATCTATAATTTACGTTGTTTTCTTTGAGGCATATGTCAAAGTGGTGCTCTTTTTCTTCTATATCTTCAAAATTTTACGTCTTATGTGCTCAACTAATTGTAGGACTTCGGCGTGCATTGCTCCAGTAAATTAGTATTTGAAGTTGAGCAAAGTCCTTACTCTGTGAACTCTCCTATCTGAGATTCTTCTGCTGCTAAGAATGTATTTCACAGTACAGGTTGATGGGGAGGGACCTGGTGAATGATTCTGCTGGTTAGTCTTCAGTGAGGAAGCAAACCTTGCAGTCTTCCTCTTGGAGTAAGTCAATTAGGGATAGTTTCCATCTCAGCCATGTGCAGATGACAGATGTCCAGTTGTAGTTGGTAACATTTACTATCTGCATGTTACACCAAATGGGAAAGATTTTTACAGAGTCAGATGGAGAATTTTTGGAGTTTTTAAAAACCTAATGGTAACCTGTCATCATAGTCATTGTTGCTGACTGCAGGAATCTAGATGTTGACTAAGATGGCATCTCAAGGCTCTTCCAGTATTTTCTGTATTCAGTTAAGAGTCATGGTTATTAAGTACTGAAATGTGTACAAAGCTTTAAAAAATAGGTGTTGCGCACAAAAACTCAGGAGACCACGTGTATCTCACTCCATCCTGAAAAACAAGTGTGAATCATCAGTGCTGAAGTTTTTCACCTGTAAAACAGAATTCTTGTTTCTCCTTTTTTCTTCTCTACATTGGACAATCTTCAGGGCTGTTCCACAATTTTCACTCCAACACACAATGTTGAAAATGAAATTTCAGCTGCTACTGCAGGCTTGTTTCCCAAGTAATTACATTCACAGTGCTTGGATTTTCTGGTATTAGGACAAAATTAACAAAAAAGAGGATACTTCTTTTCATATTAAAGTTCTGGGTTATCAGCACAAATTGTTGTTATTTTTGGTGGTGAATAACCTTAATTAATCCATTAAAACAGTAAATCATGCCATCCCTAAGTTTAAAAAGATGCAATTTTATTTAGGTTTATAATTAATGAGAGTTCAGGGTTAGCTTTTTGTTTCTTTGATGATGGTAGGATACTAGATTTCCAGGAGAAAGGAGAACTGTATCTTCAGAATAATTCCTCGGAAATGTTATCAAAATACTGCATTGTAACAAGAGTCAAGCATTACATTGCTTAATGTGAGACTTACATGCAATGTAGCATGAGAGTTTCCCCTAGGTATTATACTGGCAGAGAATGTTTTATTTAATCCCTTATTAATAACAAAGAAGAAGAATGTTGTATTAAAAATAAATCAGATTTCCTCCAAAACATATTTACATCTATTAGAAAGGTTAGGAATATTGCTTTAAAAGGTATGCACGAGCTCCGTGGAAAACTTTGGTATGTGCTGCTGAATCATTAAAGTGTATCCTGTTCATTTTGGAATTTTCTTTCTGTGTTTATCTAATTGACTAAATAGATGAATCATGGTCCAGGAGAAAAGAATGCTTCCAAAGCTCTGGAATTTTTTTTTCTCCAGAATCTCCACTGGTTTCTTTTGGGGTTCTGGGCATCATAATCTTCCTATTCTCCCATGTTTCTGAATTTAAAAGGGACAAAGAGCAGAAAACTCTGTGTATAAATTCCTAAATTCACATCATCGTATGTACTTCAGAAGAGAAGAATTCTCAACTTTATTCTACATGTTTTTGTGTTGCTTTATGTGGCATCTGTTTGTATAATTCATGCATGAATCAGGAAAAGTTTTTAAGGGTGTAGTGCAGGTAGTACTGGCAGGGAAAAGTGGCATATATGCATCTCATTTATTCCCTTTCTAGCCACTAAAGTTGACCACTTTAACAAAATAGCAAAAAAAGTCTCATCTCATGGTAATTTTAAAATATCTTAAAACTGGTGACAGGTTAGGAATATACTCACTTAAACACACACTCCACAAAACAAACAAGCAAACAAAACCAACCAAGCAGATAAATAAACACCACCAAACCGACAAATACCACTGCTTCAATCACTGAGTAACGGAGTAGGTATGACTGTTGACTGGGCCTGGGTGCAAATGCACCTGAGGATATATGCAGCTTATATGCAGCTTCCTTCCTAACAGTTCTTCTCAGGGACTGATACTTGACAGCTGGGATGTTATTTTTTAACCATTAAACCCAAGAATTCAAGTGGACATCTTATGCCTCATTGTTTAGTACAGTGACACCAGCATTGTTTGAGTTGAGCCTAATAACAGCCATTTTTTCCCCAACACTCCAGGGAAAAATACAGCTCCATCTGTATACGTGCTAGGAGTGCCCTATTTCTGTGTCTCATTAAATGTGGAGCAAGTTTAGTAGTGCCAGTTGAGAAGAATTCACTAACAGAACTGCTAATACACAAACCAGATCCACCCATCTTTGGAAAAGCTTTACTTTTAAGAAGTTGCCTTTTTTTTCCTTTTTTAATTGTTCTTCTAGGGCAGGTTTCAGGAAGACAACAGACCAGAAATAGGATTCAGATGAAATGTGCACCTGTATTAGCATCCTGCACCAAACTGTACTGGTAAACTAATTAGATACATGTACATGTATTAATAAAGTTTGCACAAGTAAAGAAGTAAAGATTGTTTTTGTAAAGTTGGTGAGTCAGTTTGTACAGACCTTTCGTCTCTCTAATTCCGTTCTGTTAGGAGTGTATCACTGTAGTCCTGTAGCCTTGTAAGGAAGAAAATGTGAAGCCAATCTCAAACCTTTAAATATTTTTCTATCAGCTTTCCTCAGAAATAGGTCATTTATTTCCAATTTTAGAGTTTTCTATTAGCTGCTACCCTGCCCCAAGAGTGAGCACAAGAAGAGGTTTTTGCTGGCAATGCTCTTGAGAGCGCTCATGCTGGTGTGGGAACTACTATCAATAAACTCAGAGAGTCATTTAACCTGATTTTAAAACTAAGTATATGCAAGGTGAACAAACTATTGTGGCTTGTGCCATGGTTTGATATTCCGACTGTCCCAATGTTCTCGAGACATGTTTTACTGGCACAGCTTGCTCACACTTAGGAGAGGATGACTATGGCCAGAATATCAGGGAAAGTCTGGAGGACCAGGTGCATTAGTAGGAAATGTAGCCATGAGAGTTGAGACACATTCAGGCCTCAACACCATGTTGTTTCAACTGTTCACAGTGTGTGGCTGAGATGGGGACACACCAGGGTTTGTTCCCAGGAGCATCATTCTGGCATGGCTTGGCCGATCTTGGCAGAGCAGAGACTTATCCAGTTCTTCATTGTTCTTTGCTCCTGCTGCTGATTGCAATCGTTAAAAAGATAAATTGAGACAAAGTTGTGGTCTGACTTTCCCATTTGCTTGCATATTTTCAGTGTTTTCATAGAGTCATATATTCATTTAGGCTGGAAAGACCCTTTAGAACAACAGCGGTTAAACTGTTTATGACAATCCTGTATTTTTCTGTTGTGAAAGCAATGGATATACTGGTCACACTGGTCAGTGTATCACTGGAAACTGGCTTAATCGAACCAACTGTTTTGACCATTTAGTTAGGTCTAAAGAGTAGCACAAAAGAACCTATGCTGGCTTTAGATGCTGTTCCTTGATTTGATAGGTGCCTGAGCCTGTCCTGCATCCATTTGATGTTCCCAGTCTCCACAATGTTTCCCGTGTTAAAAAGTGTACTTTCACTTACACTCTTCTGTTTCAATTCCTGGCTTTGTTTAATTTAAAATGTCAAACAGAGACATATTAGCTTCCTCTTACATTATTGCCAATGAAAGCTTATTCTTCCTCTCTGATTCTGAAATCCGTATGAGTCCCCTCTGAATCTCTGGTGAACAGCAGCCCTGAGGAAGGAGAGCAGCAGCCATGCTTTTGGGGAATTCTTTAAAATTTAAAATGTGCTTTAAAAGAGGAAGCAACATAGACTGAAGAACTGCCCATTCACTTTCTGAAAATGAGACCTTTTAACAGCATTTTTGTTGGGCTCTCTGAACAGCCTATTCTGTTTCCTGTTGGGCTTGCTGGAGTGATATACTTGTAAGGCCCAGGTTTAGGCTCATTTTGATGTATAAAATGTGCTTATCAACTTGGTTAATGAGAACAGAAGTGGCATAGCACAGCAGCTCAGAGTGTGTATTGACAGACCTCTAGCAAATAATTCTCACTTCAAATTAAAAATATCTTTTAATTAGTTGACATTATTGGCATTTTGGGATATATTTTAAGCTCTTAAACTTCTTGAAAAATCTTTTTCCATCTAATTAACTTAGGGATAGGTGATTTTGAAATTTCTGAGAGGATCACCCTTAGGGGGAGAAAAATCACATTTGGAGTTGTCACTGAAAAGCTGACAACAGCTACTGGCATATTTAGACAGTCCTGAAGCCAGTTTGTGATAAGATCAGCACATAAGCAGGACTATCCAGAATTTAGCTTTGAGTGGCAGTTAATTCCATTGACTTTTTGCTTATTTCTTGGGGCTGGGTGCTGGTGGTCAGCAGTAGAGTTGGATTCCAAATAATATTTGGCAGCTGAGCCGAACTAGCTCAATCTTTCAGAATGAAGCGTGCTGAAAAGAAGAGACTTCAACAGAATTAATTTTTCTAGTGGGGAAGTTCCTTGCTCTTGTCTTTATACTGAATGTCATTATCAAATGAACTTCTGCTCTCAGTAAAATGTTTTTAGGCTGTTCTCCCTGTCATTCATTCCCCAGGCTTCTCCATTATTCAGGGATTTCATCTGTATAGCAGCAACAGTTCAACAGCAGAATTGCTTTTTTCTTTGGTTGTGGTGGGATGTGTGGAAAACTCCTAAGTTCAGCTGTTGGGCATGCCTTGCCTACTGTTCTTGTTGACTCTGGCAAGTCAGTGTGTCTTGCTGGCCTGAATAAGGAATGTGACTTTGCTGTGACAAGCTGGATAGGGTTTGTATTAAACTGTGTCCTGCTGGAAACCTCTTTTCTTTCCAGAAGAAAAGGATGATAGGACTGTTCTCTTGCATGCTTCAAGACACTGTATTATCCAAGCTTTCTGAAGAGAAATCAAGCCAACTCTCTATGTTCTTGGCACAGCGAACTGTCAAAAAGGGACTTTCCAAAGGGATGTTACCAGATGATCACCAGCTGCCTGGGGTGTAGGTCGTTGGGGCCAGAGGAGCACGTACATGGTATTTCTAAGCATTCCCCTTCCCATGCCTTTAGGACGTGTTTCTGCAGAAAGGAAAATAAAACTGGAATCCTGCAGGAATTCTCTTGTCTGTGAATTCTGTCCGTCATCCTGTTAGATACTAGTAAGGTACCCAGAGGCAAAAAATAGAATACATAAGTTTTGTCACATCAACTGCTCAGTTTCTATTAAAAATGGTGGTAAGTGTGAGAGAAAGAGAGTGAGAGGAGGTTACTTATGCCAGTATTCAGTAAATTGAGAGCAGGATTGCATTTAAAGCTGTGGCAAAGTTACATTGGCCAGAAGTGTTCATCATACAGATGCAGATCTGAGATAATTAAAGACTAAAGTGCTTCTACTAGTGTAACCTGTGCACCCAAAAGAACCTTGTCAGCTGAACAGAGTTCTCCTGCCAGCTGTGCACCAGTGAGTGCTCATGACTGCCTGAGCTGCTGGAGAGTTAAAACAGATCTGATGATGTGACAGAGTAAAAGATTTGATCCTCATCACAACAGTCCTTCAGTCTGATTCAGTGTTCACATTGTGCCTTGGACAGCTTGGCTGAGTTATATTTTTGCTCGTAAGGTATTGTCTGCATTTACAAAGGCCTTCCTGGAATGCAGTTACCAGGCAAACCTCTTCACTTTGCTGATACTCTCCTGAATCTGCATTTTCAACATCAGATAGGTGTACAAGGCATGCACAACCTTCCTCCAGAACGGAAAGCCAGGAGGAGACCTTGAAGGCTACATCTTACTGCTGGTCTCCTCCCAGAGTGCTGCTTTCCCTTTCCAAAGGATAGACCAGGAGCAGTGCCCTGGTTTGGGGGAGTAAAGCCCCAGGGTGCCATCTGACACAAGCTTATACAGGGGTTGACTGAAACAGCCAAAAAGCACAGTTCAGCCATGCCTTTCTGTTTCCTTCTAGAGTATAACCTTCTCAAACACCTGTGTGTTACTGCATTGCTGTTGATTCTTTCAAGGAAAGATTAGTGCTTTCCATGGAGGAGCAGCAGTTGGCTTGTACTCCATCAGTGGAAATTACCAGAAGCTGCATCAGAAATAGCTTTTCACTAGAGAAAATCTAGAAAACCTCTTGAAATTACTAAGAGTAAAGGTTTAATTTTTGCTCTAAAATTCTTGTTCTTGCCAGTTGCAGTGTTGTTGCTGCAGACCAAGCAGTTTATTCACAGGACTTTTAAACAAACAGAATTTAAAAGGTATTTATGAACTCCGGTTAGCCCCAGCATAAAGTGGGAATGCTGCCCATGTGCTGTTATTTTTTTCTTTCTTGTGATGCTCTGGTCTTGTTTATACATTGCTTGGATCTTCTGTGAGTGTTGTGTGGGTTCTTTTACTGAGATTGGCGGGATTTCTGATTTCTTATGTGATCATAACTTTTGCCATTCCTTGCCTTGTTTTCTTTATAGAATTAAGTCAGCTTTCTGTGATTAAACTCATTGCATAGAAGGAAAAAAATGTGAGATGTTTCCTGCAAACAATTGATGACAAACTCATTGTACTAAGCTTTCTGAAAAGGAACTTTTTTTTGAAAGGTGAGAATAAAGGAATTTCCTCCTCCACCCTTCTGTTGTTCAGCTGTAAACTGATATTGTTGAGAGGGAAAAAGTTGCTCTAGTTTTCCTCAGGATATGATTGTGTGATCTTAGTAAAAACTTTTAAAGATACAGCTGACACTCTAAAGGTTTCAGTTTCATGCAGAATTGAAAAATTAGTTCCTGATTTGATTTTAATTTAAAGCAGAGTCAGTTCAGTTAATTTTCACAAAAGAAATCCCTTTCTGAAGGTTCACAGATTCCCCAAGTTAACATTACAGTTCAGTGAGAATGAAATCTCTTTTATGGCACTCTCTATGAAACAGTTTGATAATTATTCCAGCAGATAGATGAGTTTGCACTGGCAAAACAGTGAAGCCACAAAGAGCAAAGTCGTGGGGTTTTTTTCAGAGGAGCACAGCTGCAACTTGGTTTGGTTACTCACCAGCAATTATGTATTGAATATAATTGACTTTTTATTAGAGACTTCTTAACCAAGTGAAGTATCCTTGGGATTTGACACCTGCTGCAAGTAGTTAATTTCTGATCCAACCTGACTGCCATTAAGGGAATGGGAAAATGCTTTTTAAGGGTGATATTGCGGGAGGGAATATTTAATTTTTTTTATTTATCAGGCGGGATGCCTAAACTAGGGTTTGACATTACCCTCTTTTAATTCATGTTGAAGTCACTTTTATTGAAACACTTGTTCAGCATCATAAAGTGAGTCCTGTTATGTCCTGTGCATCTATTTTACTTTATCAGACTGTAAGTAGGCCCACCATCCCACCTTTTCCTGATTCCGTGGGATCTCCCGTAGACACAAGCTATTGCAGCAGTGCAGATCCCAAGCTTTTGTTCTGCCATTTCTCTCAAAACTCAAATTGTCTTTGATTTATTTCCCTGATGGTCTAGTTCCTGTTACCATTCAAGTGAAAGAGCAGAGAGAGATTAATGATGCTCTGAATATTATTAATAGTTCATCGTTACATCCCTAATTAAGATTGGAAATTGGATTTAAGTAATTATATAAACCTGTTATAAGATACAGTTTCTGTCCCAAAATCTAAAGCAGACAAAATACAGAATAAAGACAGCAGATAGAGCTCATTGCTCTGTAGACAGCATTGCTTCTGATAAACTCCACAGAGCTCACAAGTACTAGCAAAGAATAAAATTGTCTCTGCATACTAGTTCTAGTAAAATTCAAACCTAAAACATTTTCAATAGCTGTGATTGACAGGCTGAAGTTTCTGCAAGTCTTGGTTTAACTATAGGTTACAAGTCACCTCCTCCTCAATGCATGAAGAGCAGAAAGATGTAAAATGTGGGGTCGATTCTAAACTGCAGCCTGCTAGGTTAGCTCTTACTTTTGTGGCTATACTTTTAAAAGTCAGCTGTATCCCTGTCTGCAGGACCAGCCAGTGCCAGAAGATAAATGAAGCCTTCAAAGGTTTGCAGCTTTCTTTTTTTCTTATTGCTGCACGGGAAGATCACGCATACTGCTTATTGCTTATTCAGACTTTTACACGAGTAGAATTAAGTATTCCTTGACTCCTGGTGGAATAGGTATTCATAGTTTTAAGCATGTAGCCTTTTTGGTGGTTCTGAACTTGTATTATTCTACCCTGAAACTGTCACAAGATGAAGCCTGGGAAATGGTTGGACAACAACAGTGAGGCAGAGGCAGTGTGAAAGGAAGCTCTTAGGGTCTGAGGCTGGGATGATGTCAGGAAGAATAATTGTTTTGTGCTCTTAATTGCTAGCTTTACTCATGCAGCCTGAGTTGACATGGGTGGGGAGAGTGTGGTGTGCTACATCTGCACTGACTCATGGGACAGTAGTCACCTGGCCCCTCAGTTATTTTTGACTTACTGTGACAGACAGTATGACAGACAGGATGACATAAGCAGGGAGAGTGAGATCCAAAGCCCTTCATTTTGTTAGCTTGGACTGTGGCTCTGTCACCAAATGTAGTGATAATCAGAGCAAAATGGGAGTTCAGGGTTTTTTTCTAGTTGAACTGGAACTGCTGTAGGGCAGGCTTTCACTTGGGACACATGGATAGCAAATGCCTCTCTAGAGGCACATGGATAGCAAATGACTGAACACTACCTTGTACTTGGTTCTTAGGCTTTCCTAAAGCATGTCTGTTGTCTGCCAGATGGTCTGATCTGTTGAAGAGGAGTTTAAAGAAATATGGCACATTAAGACCAGGGTGTTGCTTTTAGTATAGAAGTTGTAGGACATCACTTGGATCTTGCAAAAATATGAACATATGCAAGTAGAAACAACCAAAAGTTAGCCTTTTGTATATGTACTCTTTTCTCAAATTGGTGTATTTGAGTTACCCTATTTGTATGCGTCGTGCTTGAACCTTAGCCAGCTATCAGGCACCAGACAGCCGCTCACTCATGCCCCCACCAACAAGGCTGAGGAGAGATTTGAAAAAATAAGAGTTGGAAAACTCATGGGTTGAGGTCAAAACCATCCAATAAAAGCAAAAGCCACACACATAAGCAAAGCAAAACAAAACAAGGAATTATTTTACTGTTTCCTGTCACAGCTACAGCTGGTCTGTAAGCTGAACAGATAAAATGGGCCACAGCAGACCCCAGCTCCCAGTCTAGTTCGCTAGAGAAGAGAAGTCCCGGGGTAAGACAGTGATAGGTTGCGTTTGAACTCGGACGTGGGACCCCAGCCAATCCCATTCAGTCCTGAATGCAAACATCTAATTGCCCAGTGAGCTGGGTGGTGGTGAGACATGAACCAATCAGGAAATTCCCAAGCACAGGAGTTTTGAACCCCCTGTAAAAGAGGGGGATCCATCAATAAATGTTGGGTGTTGTTGCATGATCTCTGTGGGTTCAGTCGTGTGCCTGTCTCCAAAACTGCTGCAAATGTAACAGTTTCCCATGGCAGGCACATGTTCAGCTGTCTCCAGGAGAAGAGAGCCCCAGTATGCCTTAGAGGTACTAGGACAGACAAACACCATCAGTCCAAATACTCCTCTCCGTCTTTCCTTCTTGTTCCCCCCACCTTTATGTTTTGAGCATGGTGTCACATGGTCTGGAATATCCCTTTGGTCAGTTGGGGTCACTTGTCCCAGTTGTGTCTCCTGCCAGCCTTCCATGCACCACCAACTTCTTCACCAGCGTGGAAGTACAAACAGCAGAAAAGGCCTTGGCTCTGTGTAAGCCCAGCTCAACAATAAAAAAAAATCTCTGTATTATCAACCCTGTGTTCAGCACAAATCCAAAAATACTGCCCCATACCAGCCACTGTGAAGAAAGTTAATTCTGCCTCAGCCAAATGCAGCACAACAGTTCAACTAAGACAGACTATGTACTGAAGCAAGGAGATTTTGAGGCTGAATCCGACTCAGAAGATTTAGTGAGAATGATTTGGAAGGGGTTCCTGTAGATGGAGAGTTATTTAATTTCAAAGTAAGTTCCCTGTAATTTCCTTATTAGAGGCTAATTATCACAAACTGTGAATGGCTTCTGGCTCCTTCCCATACATATGATTTCCATGTCAGCTCACCATCTTGATAAAGCAGACCACATGAAGCAGAATTGTAAGGGAGCGTCCATATCAATGCAACTCCCTTCATACAGCTATGTGAATACAACTCAATTAATATTTTAATGAATGCTGTTGAGTATCAATGGTTCTTTTTAATTGAAGGAATGCAGGTGAGTATTTTTTATTTGAAAGCATGTATGCATGGTACACCATTTTGTTGGGTCTTCAGAGCACTCATGTAGTTGGAAAAGGTTGCACATGCCAAATATTTAGTTATCAGCATTTATGGTTTCCTTAATTTAATACTCATTTCAATGTATTCATTAAAGCCTGTTTCATACTAAAGAGGAGTTGCCTAACTAACTGTGTCCATGATATGTCATACTCTGGAATAGTTCCCAACAGTCTTAACAGGCAGTGAAGGCTATGCAGGAACAGTGAAGCCAACAACAATAGTTTTCTGTTGGTTCCAGATTGATTTAATTGCCATTTCCCTACAGATGGCATGACTGATTTAAGGTAAGAAGCTGACACTGGTTAGGGAGGATTGAAGTGTGACATCTGATTAGGGCTACTCTGCTTTTGATCAATCTGCTGGTACTCTAGGTCAAAAGTAAGGCTGGTCAAGTCTTTAGGAAGAATCTTAAAGCCAGGGGCAAGTGTTGTGTTACACGACCCTTATGTTTTTAAGTCAATTAAGACACCTCACTGGAAAATTTTTGAAATTTCCCTGGTGATACTGGGATACTATTGAACATACAGGGGGAAAAAATCTTAAAGGTTGAAAAAAAATCTGCCAACAGAAATGAAATTGAAAATATGTGGGACAGCACTGCATAAGTGATTAAAAATCCCTGGGGCACAGCAGTGAACAACACAACTTTGAATCAGTAAGGGGTTGTAAACATGCAGCTTTGGCAGTTAGCTTGATTAGGGGAAGAAGGCAATGATGGAGAGGGGTTTACTTGCCTTAAAACTTAAGGCTTTTTATCTGCAACTTCAAATCCTATTAGATTTAATCCTCAGCTGTTTGGAAATTTCACCATTGCCATGCACACATTTGCCAGCTTGCAATCTTACTAGCCTTTGATACCTCCATTACTTGTCAGTAGTTCTTCACAATGTTTCCAGATGGAAATTCTCCTTGAAATCAGATCTGAGTTTGTGTTCACTTGAATTTCAAATTGTTCTTCCTAGTTCAGTTGGTAAAGAATATCATGGTCAGAATACATATGTAATAAAACCTCAATTTGACCTGGTCACCACTAACTTGGAATCCTTCTAATGAGGTAATTATCTTCTGTTGCTCATTTCTACACCAGTTTCTCACCCTATACACCCTACAGCTTCATGTGGCAGCTTTTTTGTTGTTGATAAAAGTCAAATCTGTTAGTGCTGCTGTAAAGCTAATACACTCTTTGCTTAGACAGCTAATTAGCATGACTGTCAAGCTGCCTGAGGTCTCTGGGTGAATTAACTCTCCTACACACACTGCTCAAAACTAGAGCATCGCTGAGATGGCAGTGTAGGGGTAGACATGAACAACTGGCTGACAGAAGGGAAGTGAAGGTCTAGGAGAAAGGCACTGGCAGAAAATAAGCACGCTCTTGTTCAAGTCCATTTTGAAAGAGAGCAATGTTGTTCTTCTAAAAATGTGCTTTCCTACTGTTGATTCTTTGTCTGCAGAAGGCAGGAAATAATGTCTTGGATGAGGTCATTCTTGCCTAGGCTTCTGTGCACATTGAAAATATACCCCTCAGGTAAAACACTGCCCAGTTTTAATCCTTAGGATTGAGGGTCACACTTTCTTCCAGAAGCAACTTTGGTCACTTCAGGCAGCCAAGGGATAGCTGATAGCAATGAAAAATGACTTGCACAGGATGGGAGGGAATGTCACACACTCCAGATGAACTGTATCTCCATGGGGAGAAAGGCAGTCAAAGGAATGCAGTCTGAGCACACTGTCCAGCTTTACACCCATCAGAAATGCTCACATATGCTTCCCAGGGTGAAGTAGATCAACAGATGGTCCCTAATCCATTCTCTACAAAAAACATCATATACATCTCCTAGTCTGTTAATGAGTGACAGTAACATGTTTCATTGGCTGTTCTAGGACTCTGATTGTGCCTTCTAGCAAGCAGGAGCAGACCCCCTGTTCTGAGCTCTCTCTGTCCTAATGCTGCATTTATGCATGGTCAGAAAGGAAGGAGTCCAAGGTGTTCCATTAACAGACACTGCTCTGAGAACCAACCAGAATCCTTTCTGCTGCTTTGTCATACTTTTATAAGTTTACAGCCATGTTACTTCTCACTTCAGCACTCTGGGTCTTGTGGGGCAGAGGGGATTCTTTGCCATTTATATTGAAGGTTAATTTGTGTTAAAATTTGCTGCTGGTTGAAAATTTGCTGTGCTGAAATGAGTCAGCGTCCAGCCCTGTCACCCAACTTTGAGCAGCAGCCTTGCTAGGGAGGCGCTGAGAGAAGCAGGTGTAATTTGTTATGATTGCAGCTGCTGCAGTAATCATCCACATGGAAGACCACTGTTCTGCCAGAATTTTGGAGTTTATCATCTCTATTCTATAAGGGAGGCACTCATGAGTCTGTTTCACCTGGTTTTGACCGTGAATAAATTCAGGAATAAGAATGTAAAACCAAAAGTGCTGGGGGAGGTGAGAGCAGGTGATTGATACTTTACGTGCCTTTTTCCAAGTGGTTGGGAGTTTCTGGGAAGTTTCAGAGTGTGTGGATAGGAGTGGAAGAGGCAGAGTGAGAGGTCTCTAGCCTGCTGCTTCCTAAAGTGAATTCGTACAAGGCTTACTGCCAGCATTTGCTCATTTTCAGTGGTGTGTTAAGGAACAATAGTTTGCACAGGTTTAAAAAAAGAAGAGGTGTAAAAAGTTTTGCATCCTCCAAAACATGGGGATAGCACACTCTCCTACTTGTCTTTTTTTATGTGTTCCTAAATCACTCCCTACATATATACTGTATGGTGTAACTTCTTTTGGTGTGCTCATCTTTTTAAGAATGGTGTCAGGTTCACCCTGGAAGTCCTCTGCTCTGCCTGCAGGAAAGTCTGTCACAAAGAGCTCTGGGAGGTATAGCTGAGCATGGCAGTGGCCACAACAGATAACTCTGAGTGTAGACCATCATCTAGGGTGGAGTGTCCAAGGAAGCCCAACAGCTGGAGGGAGGCATGGTTGTGTTATGGTAGTGTGAGTGCTCACATGGTGCCTTTTCCCTCACTGCAAGAAACCAACAAACTTTGGAAATAAGTGCTGGCTGTCAATTATTTGGTTACGTGAGCAGAGTGGGGAGAGATGAAACTGGTCATGATGTGTAAGAGCTTCAAGGATGTAGAAACATAACCAGGGTTGACATTTGAGACCCAAGTCAAAAACCACAACCAGAGGCATTCTTGTCACTTTGAGCACCTTCCCACTCCAAACAGCCACTTCCCGAGTGTAAAGGAAGAGGTTACTCCCGCACCCTCCACCCCTGTTATGTCTTCTCTCCCCATGACTAAAGTTGGGGGGAAACTTATTCAGCTGCTTGATAACGCAACAGAGTTTGGACTGCTGTCAAAGCTTTCATCTGGTTTAGTAATTTGTTGCTTAATAAAGCTAATACTCTGTTCTGCACTGAAGATGTGGCTGTCAAGTCATTGCTCAGTTGAGTTAGTATCTTGTCCTGCACCGAGGCTGCAGCTGTCGTGGCACAACCAGCGCTGCAACTGATGGAACAAGCAAGGAACCATTGGCCAAGGGGTTGAAACTCTGTGCAGACATACACAATGTCAGTGTGAGTTTGCCCTCAGACCTGGGAGATAACCTCTTCCCAGCCTCTACCCAGACAGCCTCTTCATGACCTCATGCTGGGCTATGCTCCCTGGGAATCCAGCAAGTCTTCTCTCACATCCCAGATGGCCACTGGGGATGGGCTGGAGTGGGCTGGGTGGGAAGTGAGCCTTCCTCCCCAGGGACACATCTGCACTCTCCATTTCATTTACTGGAATAGTTCACACCCTTGCCCCAGACAGTGCAGAGGTTTACACTCTGATGGGACTATTGGATGCTCCTCCAAAACTACTGCTGTGTTGCCTGTGCAGTGTTCTTCCTAGCCTCCTGCATTTGCCAGCTGAAGCAGGGCCGGGCCTGGCCATCCATCTGTCCTTTCGTTCTCCCTCTTTCTGCAATCTCTTTGGCTCTTCAGCTGCAGGTGAAGCAAAGACTGAGCAATCAGCAAAGCCATCGAGAGCCTAATCTGTGTCTAATCGTCTGCCATCTTTCACCAAGTTCAACCATCCACTCTTGCAAAGATCATCTACAGCAGTAGGTCAGACCCATATTCCTTAGTAAGTAGGAAATTGAAAGCAAACACTTTGAATTTGAATTCAGTTTAATTCAATTGGATTCAAATTTAAAGTGTTTGCTTTGAATTCAGTTGAACTCAGTTTAAATTCAATTGAAATTTTCAATTTCAGTCTTGCCTCAGTTACTGGAAGCTTTAAAACAAAGATGTCCCAAATGTGATTCCATTTGTAAGTAGAGCAATTTCATTCTGCTTTTGGGTTTGTTGTTCGTGTGTGAGGAATTTGATGTTTTTTAAAGGAAGTAAACATTTTAACAGGTTCTGCATCTGAAGTAAAAATTTCATGACCATTATTAGCATGTCTGCAGTTTTGAGTAAAGTGTATGTAAAAATAAGCAGCATTCCTCTCCCTGAGGTGGATTTAGTGGACACAGCATTACTCAAGGTTGCAGCACTGAAGTTTTAATTTATGCTATTAAAAGTATACAGATTTAAGCTGCAATTGTTGCCTCATAAAAAACAGTTTTGTTCCCATCTTCTGTTTTTTTTTTAATTAATTTGATTCACTTGTGGCAATGGCAAATTTTAATGGGATTTCTTTTTAATTAAAGTGAGTGAATCCCAGAGGATAGATCCTGCTTTTGTTGCAAACTCCCTTCATACAAATAGAATGCTGTTCCATTAACAGTGCTGCAGGAAAATAGATTTGACAATTATCAGCAAGGCACAATGACATCACATTTTTGCTCTAAAAATGCCTGAGATTGAGAAAGGCCCTTCTCCATATTGATGTGCCTTTTATGGGAGAGGATAAAGGCAACTAAATATAGTGAGGACTGTACTGTAGTCATTGACTTGTAGTCAAGGAAGAAATTAAAATTAAAGGTATCTGTACTATTTAAGAGAACTTAAATGCTAGGATATCTGCTCAGTCCCAGACTAAAGGCAAACCTGTGTCAAGTCTGAGCTTCTTGTTCCAGTCCCCTGGACTTCCATGTCTGCTTGTGTGAAGCTGTGAATGTGAACTTCAGGATGGAGTGCTTAGAAGGTCGGTTTTAAAAGGAAAATAATGTGGGGGTTTTCCTCTCCTCCTCCACCTTCCCCTGCTCAAAGTATCATCACTCCATTTTGAAGAGGAAGAGGGGGAAGAAATAGGTGAGTCTAGAGCTGAAGGAACCTTTCCAACTTCGCTTACTGGCTCTTGTGGCTCTGCCCTGCTGCACAGCCCTGGAGACCAACAGAAATACTGAGCAAAGCCCTCACTCTAGTTAATCATCAGTTAATGGCAGATACTGCATCAATTCCACAGCAATCACAGTATCACCTGTTGCCTTTCACTGGGTATTTTGTTGTTATTACCGTGTGCCTTTATGGTACTGTGTGCCACTTGCCTACATTGTTCAGCTCCAATTCCCAGAAAGAACACTATTCTAACCTTAAAAAAATATTTCATTAGATAAAAGGAAAAAAATCAGCTTACATATATAGTAAAATGCAAGATAAAACCTATCAAAGGAAATTATATTATGTTTTTGTGCAGCTCAAAGAGATGTGTTTTGTATTGTGAAAACACAAAACAGTTTGCTCTCTTCCTGCACAGCTTGCTATCTATTTGTTTGTTTGTTTGTTTGTTTTTAATAAAGTTAGGACTTAAAACCGGCGTGTTTTCTAGAACATTGTTATTTTATTAGCTACAGATTAAATAAATCAAGAAGTACGTATGTCAGGTGTCTTTTTTAGTTGAACTGTGGCAAAGTTAAGAAGTAGAGTGATTCACAATCTGCTTTGCTTGTATAGCAGCATCCCAGTCAGAAACCTCAAGTATTTATAAATTACTTTGATAGTGAAGTAAGTAAAAAAAGGTCTGTCTGAACCTCATCAACTTCAAGAGCCTGGTTAGGGAGGGAGAAAGATGAGAGATACTTAAGTTTTGAATTTTAAAAACTAAAATCTCATCTGTGAGTCTTTGTGAAAGTAAAATCAAATTTTCTTTCATATATCCCAGTTCTCATTCAATAGCAAAAACAAAATTAAAAACTTTGCTAAGTAAGTGTCTATTGTAGGTTGGAGAATAGTAAGATTGAAGGGGTTTTATATCTGTCATTAGTGTGACTATTCCCCGTGCTATTAACGGTCTTACTAATCTAAATTCCCTATACGTCCTTAACTAAAATTCCAGACAGTGATTGAAAAACAAATTCCCTTCTTGATGGAGGGAGAAAATCAGTCATTGCTGCTCTGTGCCTCATTTTCTTGCAGTCCCACCTGTAAACCTGTTCTTACTAATCAAGCAAGAGAGGCTTGCGTCTCAGCGTGTTTAGACACTTGCACTGATGGAAATTCTTCATGTGATACTGGGGGATTTTTATCAGCGTCTCTCTGCTGCGGGTAATGGCTTGGTTGGTGTTCACAGAAAACTCACAGATACCAAAGAGACACTGAAGCAGAAAAAGTTTACTTCTAGCCAACTTGGCATGCTGTTGTAATTATGTATTGCTGTAATTAATCCAGCGTCATCTGCTGCAGAATGTGACCCAAGCAAGGAAAGTCACTGACCAATGTGGCCGATTAACTGCATACTGTAACAGACTACATATGAGTTTGCTGATGTTTCTTGGTGCTTGCAAAGGGTGGGGCACAGCATGGTCGTTCCCACTCCACTCCCAGAGAGCCCCCAGTGCAGTGGGAGATCCCAAGAAATGTGATGCACAGGCCTCTCTGTGGCAGGTTTAGATGGGTTTAGCATCTAATATACCCAAGGGCCCTGAGATAACTAATCTGTATCTGCCCTTCAGCTTTTGAAAAAAAAACCACTGCAAAGCCATTGGCCACAGGCTGAAATGAAAGCAGACTTGAACTTTTCATGCACTTGTATGCATGAAGTATTTTTAACCTTCTTTGCATTTTTTTAGTGAAATACTAGTTTGTCCTCTGGTTGTAAGTGTCCCTCAAACAGATAAAAACAAACCATGCTCTTGATTCAAGGATATACAAACTGAGGGCAACTTGTCATAGGGGATACAGAGGGCAAACGGTGAACATGTATTGAGGATTTTTGGTGTCCTTATAGAGCAAAATTCAGCAGCAAGATGTTATCATCATGCCAGGCAATGATACAGACCTCCAAGATAACTCCTGCTCATTACCTCTGTCTTACTGAGTTCAGGGGAAAGCTGTGTTAAAGCGTGGCATTAGGCACCATTTAGAGGTGGGTATTGCTGTTTGGGTACTGTCAGCACAAGTCCTGTGATGCGCATTTTGTATTGTCTTTGAGGTGGGAGACCCAGAGCTGTGGCGTACAGCTGAGACCTCTAAATTTATTGAAGGATACAGGCAGAAACAGTTCTTGAAACATGTTTGAGAAGGTCAAACAGAAGAAAAATAGGTCAAGACAAAATGTTTTGCCTTTGGGTTTTCCATTAATCATTCGGTTGCATATGTTTAATATTATAAACCTGATTTTATTCCATAAAATTACCTCTATACCTTTTGGGTTATGTTCTGCTTTTGCATATAACATTCTCAGCTTCTGTTAGCATACTTTAGGTTTGGAGGCCTCAACTTGGTGATACAGACCACTGACATTGGTACAGACCACACAGTTGATTCCAGAGTGTTAATGAAGCAGGCCTGATGCACTCAAAGATTCCTTTCATTTAAGGCATACATAAAGCATATGTATTGCAGAAGATTTTATTTCTGCTTAGGAGCATACACCATATTTTTAAATAGAATGGATAACTTCTCACTGAGATGACCTTAAAGACAAAATCTCCTGCACTTTGTTTGGACTCTTCATGTAGAACATGTTTTCTTAGTTGCTCTCTGTGTGCCCCCAGGATTTTTATGCTAAATCTACCCCTATGAATTTTAAAGTGTGTCATATTGTTAAGTATTCTTGTATTCTTGCATCGCTCAAAAACTGCAGCCATGTAAGTGTCTCCTTCAGCAGGGCTTAATTGCCTATGGGATTAGGTTGTTTTATTTATTTTTTTTTCAGAAGGGTTTTTTAAGTCCATTGGAGCAAACTGTTGGATTTGTGCAAGAATATTAATGGATCTTTTGCCTTTGATTTGTCTTCAACAAATACAACACCTGTTCATGGCAGACCAAGAGCAGTGCTTTCGTGGTGCCTGCTTCCAGGGGAATGGAACAGTTTTGAAAGGGCCGTTAATTCTTCACAAATTCAGGGTTGACTAAATGCCATCAACAGTTACAGCAGCTGCTAGTATAGTTTACAGAACCTACAGATGACCTTTTCTGCAAAAGAGGAGGTTTACAACAGGTCAAGTGGATTGAATAGGGAGGGCTTGAATGTTTCTGGTTTTCTGGGGAGAATAGTCAGATTGCACTCTTAAGCACAGGTGGATTAAGGAAGAGTGGTTTGTGATGCCTCCTTTGGAAGTAACACCCCACTCCTACCACCTTCAAGTGGAGAATGGCTGTAGCAATTTTCACCCTGTCATCCAGTGGGATCACAGCCCCTTTTCCTGTCACACATTTCAAGGCACACTGGTCATAAAACAAAATGGAAGGATCCCATCTCTCTGTATGCATGTCTGCCCCTTTAGTCTTTCAACTTAGGTGATAGGAGATGCTTCTGGTGCCTTTCACATGCCCTGATATATGTCCAAAATATATCAGATGTAAGAATATAATGAGAAGAGGAAAGAGAAACTGATTAAGATGTGCAGCTTACTGTTTATTGGTCACAGAAGGACCATACCCTGCCACATGACTGCCATATAACAAAAATTTAGATGTCCTTTTTTGTAGGAGCAAATATGTACCTCCTTTTCATGCCAAAGTGCATGCTTTGTGATGGATACTGTTGTGGGCTGGTAAGTGAGGAGGGCTCAGGGCCAACTGAGGCTGAGGGTTGTGTTTTGTGGTTTTTGCATGGTGCGCAGGTACCCTGCAGCTGCATCCCAAGCAGGACACTGGAGAATGTGTGTTAGTTAACACCATGCCACATGTTCACCAGCGCTAAAGGTTCACGCAGGCTGAGCAGAAACACCAGAGACACCGTTGCTTCAAATGGCCTTTGTAGAAGTGGGTTTTGATTGCTCATTGCTTTGGTGAAGTGAGGAGCTATTATGGCAGGAATTCTTGGGAATTTACAGGAGCTTTTAAAGTGAAGAAGATTTGGACTGGTAGTCCATTGGAGAACTACTGGATGGTAGTTCACTGGAGAATTATTCAATGTGTGAGAAGCACTATAACATATATAAGGTGCTAATGGGGTCCAAGAGGACATAAAAAGAACCAACACAACTGAGATTCATGGTAAGACGATAGCTTAAACAGTGCAAGAGACATCAAGCTATACATATGTAATCTCTGTCAAGCAAATTCAGTCATCTAAGGGGAGACCTGATAGGTTGGTGGGAGCAGTGCTTTTTACAGATTGGGGTGCACTGGGCCACCTCTGGATGCTTCTTCCAGAAAGATGTGTGCTGGAATAGACTCCAGGTGCACTGGACAGGTCCTTGAAGAGGGCAACTTGCTGGCAGTGCTCCATCCTAAAGAAGCTAGCTGAAACTGGGTAACACCAGGTTAAACATAGGTTTTACATATTTAGAGTAAAAGTTTTAGCTCATCTTCCAGTATCTTGTGAAGATCGGACAGGCAAGAACAATGCTGCAAATCAGACACTGAAACGTTACAGACTGTAAAAATACTTCCAGTTGTTGTCAGAGGGATCAAGCAGTGAAGAAGTGGAAGATCCTCTAGATAGCTTGATGCAACCTTTTAATTGTTTGGAATTTTTTCTACGAGCATCTTTGGCTTTCTTCTTACTGTCTGTGTGTGCATGTGTGTATATATATGTATATACGCAGAGAGAGAGAAAGAGAGATACTTTCTTTTTAACTCTTGTGTATGGAACTCTTGAAGAAGGTGAGACAGGAAAAAAAAAAAACCACCAAAAAAAACCCTATCAAAATTATCAGTCTTTTAATTCATAGAGGATGGCCTTCTCCAGAGAAGTTTTTCAGACAAGGCAGCCAGATCACAGCCAGCCTTTCATTTCAGCCTTTGTTCTCTTCTTTCATTTGAAGATTGTGATTCATTTACAGATCTAGAAAGGCACCTTTCCTTTAAAAAAAATTGCACCAAAAATCAGGGAGCAAACGCTTTCCTTATTGTTATATTTCCTTATCCTTATATTTTCCTACAGGAGGGAGATATTTACAAGCATCTGCGTATGAGCTAGTACAAGTAGCAGCTGAGCTCTTGGTCAGGAGGAGAGGATGTGCCCCTTGTTAGGCAAGATTTAAAAGTGTGTTAAAAGATAGTTCACCTCCCTCCAGGCAAATGAATGTAAGTCCACCAGAAGAAATAATAAAAGCACTCACTGAACATGCTTAAATAACAGCATGGAACTTTTCAGAGACTCCTTGATTACCTGTACCTTGTTGAAAGGACCTTCAAAGAAAGGGAGACATGTTGAGGATGGAGACATGGACAGATCAGTCCATTCATGTGAATGTTCTTCTGAGATTTAAATATTTAGACTGTTCCTTTCTCCCCCCATTCACTGGGAGGTGGTGCAGTGCTTCAGTCCTTCTCTTCTGCTTCCCTTGCAGTTCCAAATGCTGTTATCCTTGAAGCAGACACACCGTCATTAAAATGAATGGTCTAAGGCAGACAGAAACTGTAAAATGACAATTCAAATAACAAGAAGGAAAATAAGGATAAAGGAAAAGAGTCAGCCAGTTGTTTCCTGCCACTGCTAGTTTCGTCTTGAATAAGAGTGAATGAAAACACTCGAACAGGCAGGCAAGATCACCAGTGCACTTCAAGGACAGGCAGAAGATCTCTCTTCTCGTTTTTGGACTTAAGAGTTATCTGCATTTCCTAAGGTAGTGTTGCCAAGATAAAGATTGGAAGTGGGGCTGGGAAAACTACATGAAGTTTTCTTCGATCTACATATTATATTGATATGACCCAACAGAAGAAAACCAAATGAGAAAATATTTTCTAGCACACCTGTGAGTTTGTGAGCAAGTGTGAACCTTATTATTTAGGTTTCATAACTGATTCAAAATCATAACCATGTCTGATAATATGCATGGGGTTTTCTGTAGAGTCAGGTAATTTTAGTCTTACTGTTCTCTGTCTTCAAAGTAAGAAGTCTCAAGAAGATTCATCCTTTTCCTATATTTTGTGCTCATGAATGAGCTTAATATAAACAAAGTCACAGGTATTTATGTGGTTGCTCTTTTAAACAAGAACTTTTTTCTAATAACATTACTTTGTGTAATTTTTCGATAATGTTTCCTTCTGTTTTCATACCAGTTATTCCATAGAATACATACTTTTTCAAACAAAAAATGACATATACTTTTTCCTTAAAAGAAGATGAAAAATGTCCATTTTGACTAATATAACTAATGTACGCCTATTGAATTCTTTTAATGGGGTTTAAGGAATCCTAGAGGATGCCAAAGGTAAAATGCAGCATGAGAGCAGAGAATAGTAGAACATTTGTCGGTAAGGACAGCCCTTGTGTGAAATAACATTGCTTTTTAATTAATCATTAAAATATCTTAAACACACACTTAAAAAATGTTTCCCCACTTTCTCTTGATCTCAGAGGCAGTCACACGGATTAGCTGTATGCCTGTGGACCAAGGGAAGAGGGTGTAAATTTGGGATGCTTTGGGGAAAATTTAGCTTAGTTTAGCATGAGGATGTCGGGAAGGAACAACAAACCTAGACAGCAAATCATGTGTCTGTGCTGCTAGTTATCATGGATGGACTTTCGTTCTGACCTTCAACAACATTACCAAACAAGCATCCGCCAGGACTTGACCTTTGAAAGGATGTAGGCAAGGGGAGACAGCACCGCTACTTGGATCCACTCCTGCATTTTCTTACTGATCTTCAGGCATGGCTTTTACAATCTTGCTTCACATATTCATTTCATGTGGAAAAAACACGGTGTGGACGTTCCCCAGGAGTGCCACAGATGCTCAGGATTTCATATTGCCTTTGCCGGCTTCTGTACAAAATGGGTTGAGGGTTTAGCAAAAACACTTAATATCTCTGCAGTGCCTTTGCTTTGTGCCCACTGATGTCACGTAAAGTTCTGCACCCAGTTCCAATGAGATAAACTGTGACTTGTCGATTGGGCAAAACTGACCGATATCGGTGCTTTTGAAAAGAATTGTTCTCCTAGTGCTTCTAAGATGCAGCAGACAGCTGTATCCCTTACGTCTGACTGGGAGATCTCTGCCTAAGCAGTAAGAAAAGGCCAGTGAAATTGGGGGGATTAACAGTCGTGATAGCGAGAGCATCAAAGAATGAGAAGAATGGGGAGGGGCTGACAGCCTATCAGCAGGCTTGGTTGGGAGTCCTGGGTTTCGTGTTTCTCTCTCAAATGGGTCTCGGTCACATCAGGTACACCCAGACATTCCTGCTTAAGTTGGGACAAATCCCTGTGCTTGCTCACAATGGAACTTGCCTTCCAGCACCTCCAGCTGCTGTCTCTAAACACGGGACAGAGTCCCACACCTTCATGCAGTGCAAATAACCAGTCCTCCCCTTGTGTGAACGGGTTTTTTTTGTAATTGTCCTTTAGAGTAAAATAGAGTAGCTTTCCTTTCGACTCACCAAAAGACATGCTTACGCTCAACGTGGAGTGATAACACCTTTTATCATTCCATTGTGAGAATGTGTGAAGTGCTGCCCAAGTCCTTCGTCCTGATAAGCAAGTTGTTGGGAGTTAAAAACGATGTGATAAATAGGAGGAATGGGAAGACTTATGTGTCCATACTTTACAACTTGAAATAGTTACTGGTCTCCCTAAACAGGTGGCTGAGGTGCCTGTAAAGCATTTCACAGGAGTCCCTGCCCTTTATAGCAAGATGCCCCAAGGCCATCCTTAACCACAGAGCAGCTGCACAGGAGACTGCCATTATCTATGTACAGCTCATTAGCCATCATACAGAAAAGGATATGATGAAAACAGCCTGTCCCACTCTTCCCCATGAATGAACCATCCGAAAGGCATTGATTTTATCTGCTGAACCTGCTACGTCTGCGAACATGTCCTCTTCATTCCAGTCACTTGAGCAGTGCACCATCTCTTTGAGTGTGGCTCAGTGTTGGCTCACTTAAGTCTCTTGAGCCCTTTCCACTCTCAGGCATCCACAAAGAACCAGGATGCTCCAAAATGTCTGTCAGAAAAAGTTATGAAACTCACAAATCAGTACAGTTCAGACAAAAACCGTAAAGTGGAATGTGTACCCCATTTTCTGTTTTGTTTTAACTTTATTTTCCCAATGGCAAATGCTTCTCTCCAGTTGTCTGGTGTTCTTTAATACCTTAGTGACAACTACGTACCAAAAAAATTTGATGTTAAAACTGAATGTTATGAATGCTGTATCTTAAGTAGTCATCTTTCTCCCTGTTTTCCTGCTTGTAGACTTTTACAGTGTCAGCCTTCATCTCTGAAGGGAAGTTGCTGTGTCTGCTCCCTTTTGACTCTTAAACATCTGTGGTACTTGCTCAAGTTTCAGCGTTATCCCTCTGTGTTCATTCTTTAACTGAGGCCTTGAGAGGCATGCGGAGAACGGTGTCACCTCCACATCCACAGCATTTTATTCCCTTGAAATTGTCCTGCCATGGAGTAAGATATTAACCTAAGAGAAAGCACTTGAGGAGCTATTCTTGCAGCTTTTCTTCCAGGAAGATT
Source organism: Trochalopteron elliotii (assembly GCA_024734555.1). Classification (NCBI taxonomy): domain Eukaryota; kingdom Metazoa; phylum Chordata; class Aves; order Passeriformes; family Leiothrichidae; genus Trochalopteron; species Trochalopteron elliotii. The sequence continues at coordinate 289,984 of JANPWX010019080.1, forward strand.
TCCATGCTTAACTTACTATAAATAAGGACATAAGTTAGGTTCAGTGACAACCGTGTAGAAGTGTTCCAAGAGAAGTTCAAGCAGACTTTGTTTCATGTACTTCCATTTCTTGCTTTTTCTCACCAGCACCACTTGAAGGCAGACATGTTATTGCCTGACTGTAATAGGAAAATGTTTCAATTAACTACACAAAGAAGCCTTGCACTAATCTTAAATTTCCTTTGCTGCACTTGATGCAAAAAGCACAGGAGTAAAAGCACCATTAAAAACAAGCCACAATTCTTTAAGAATAAATACAGGTGGAAACACAGATACAGTTTGGGCAAGATTTCTGTCTGCGGCTTTTAGCATACATAAAATGTGGTTGGATGGTCCCGCGGAAAGGGGTTTGTTTCCTAAAATGGGGGAGAAGCCACTGAAGAAACATCAAAATCTGGATGGGTTAATGATTGCACTCAATGGTCTTAGAGGTGTTTTCCAAACTAAATGGTTCTGTGATCTCAGGGAGAGAATATGGTGGCACTCAGGTAATGTCTCTAAAGATGCAGGTGGGGTTCCCTGCTGATTGCTGTCATGTTCACATGGTGTGGGTAACCTGACTTAGATATTAAACGTCATTTCAAAGGACTTGCTTTCACCAGGGAACTGTTAAGCAACAAAAAGGTTTCATTTCTCCCAGGCCACATGTGCAGCACCACTAACAAGACATTCTTCATATGAAGAATATCTTACTGGAAGCAGTGTCTAGGGAGTGTGGAGGAAAGCTGGCGACTTCCAGGCAGGGAACAGCAGTGGGTGGGGAAAGAGGGTGTGGAAGTGTTGCTGTGCCTTCAGGATGGCCTTTGGGTGGGCTTTGCACGCCTCGGTGCTGAGTTCCACCCAGCACTCTGGAGCAGTGCCCGTGGAACTCTGGGGGGTGAGAAGGGCTCTTCAGATGAACCCTACGGAGGGACAGGTTTCCTCCCTCCAAGGTCGTGCTGCCCTGTCTAGGCTTGCAGGGTCTGGCACTGGCTCCATCTGTGTGTAAGAGCCCGGTGTGCAGGCTTTACAGGAGCACAGATTTGCACATACCTCCACAAAGCTTATTCACGTAAGCCATGTAGAAGTGAAAGCATGCCCCCCAAACTGGGTCTATCGTAGTAGATGGGTCTGGAAGCTCCGGAGAGACCAATTTCGCAAGAAAAATTCCTAGGTGGAGTTACATGCCAAGAAACTTGCTCAGGCTGCTACATTTATCTTGTTTGGATGGTATTTTGTTTGGTGGTGCTCCTTAGAAACCAAATGTCCCCTTCCTTTCTGGCGTAAGGACACACTCTTAAAACAATGCTAATCAAGGAGTGTCAGGGTTTCCTTTTAAATGTTGCTTTTGACTCTTAAGAGGTGGGCTGCCACTCACAGCCAGCACTCTGGCTGGTTACATCCAAAGGTGCTGCAGCCAGTCAAACATCTATTTCCACACAGCTTTGACTCTCACCTGTCCTTTGCTGTTGTTGACAAATTGTGCAAGGTAGCAACTGTTGGTGTTCTGCTTTCCTTGACAACAGTAGGAGCATGCAGCACCCTCTCCCTCTGCAGGAGGGCAGAAGTATCTCTGATCTGGATTGAAGGCGTGTAGGAGCAATGCACAAAACTACAATGCTGCATTTAAGATTAAGGAAGATAAATCAGTGAATTGACTTTCTTTCTTCTTTGTAACCTTTCAGTTGAAAACTATATTAAAAAACTTATATCTGCCTCATTCTTTATCTGTGCTCAGTGGTCACTGTATTAGATTTTAAAATGCTTGTGTCTGGTTTCAAATGAGTTGACCTGAGGTGAATGATCAGCTGCAGGTCTCTTGACTTTCATGATACTTTCATTGATACTTTAGCATTTGTTTATTCTTGCACCTTAAAAAATACCTTGAGATGAAATGTAAGTGTTCTCTAAGCACAAGAGTTATCTCCTATACAGCATCATTAAGTTTGGATCTTATCTGCATGTAGGTGGTTGTCTGTGAAAGATGGGTAAGATCAGTCTCTCTGTCTAAATGGCTCTAACCTAGCACATCTTCATTCACAGCTACAAGTCTGCAAACAGCATCATACCTCAGCCCAAAACTGTTGAATAGACAGAAGCAGTATCTTGACGTGAATCTGGGGTTTTAGACTCATTTTTCAGCATCTCTCTTTACATGTGCTCTTAAACATTTCAAGGCATAACAGATCTCTGTGAAAGGCACAATTGGTCTCAGTGTCTTGAGCCAAAGGAGCATTTGTGGTTGTGTAATGCATAGCCACTCTTCGTATCCATACGGCCCACCCAGCCAGATGGATGGAGGAGCTGGTGCAATAACCATATGGCTACAAGTTCAGTACCAGTAGCAGGTATTTTGTCTTAGTACGTGTTGGCTAATAAGTGTGGGCAGAAAAAGCAGCATGTAACAAGTGATTCCAGAATGGCATTATGGTATGGCATTAGTCAGGGAATTAGTCCCACTGTTGGGTTTCTAGGTGATTGCAATGACTGGAGTGCTTTCATCCTTGAAAATGTTCCATATCTTAAGTGAGATTCTTGTACAAAGCAGTCTTTATCCATCCTGGCAGAGACAAAGTGACCTTTTGTGCAAGCAACATGAAGTTACTCTTAACAGTGCACCAGAAACCCACTTTTGTGGGTCCACATGGCAGGAATATGTATTTTGTGCACCAGTACAGGCATTCATGTCTCTGTGTGCGTGTGTGTATGTGGTGTGAGCATTCAAAGGCATGTGCACCAAAGCAGCCTTCTGCCTCCCCCTTCCCCTCCCAAAGGTTATTTTCCCTAATTGAGCCCTGCAGCAGCAATAAACATCTGACATAAGAGAAAGCTGGGACAAGCTCGGCCTCTGCCTGGTCTGGGCAGACACTTGTTCAGCACAGTTAATACCAGGAAGGGAAGACCTCAGCTGCCATGAAGAAAACTCAGATTGTGCTGCATGTTGGAAACACTGGAAGTGGGTGAAGTTAGTGCAATGGTCTCGCAGCATCTGTCAGCAGATGGGAGCAGGGGACTTTGCACAGATGTCTGTACTCATTATCAGAGAAGCTCTTTTAGTAGAAAGCTTTCAGTGTAAGAAGAGTTCATGAGGCAGCACAGTAACTTTTCATAACTTATATATAAATGTTGCTTTATTATAACTTATTAATTAACAGAAAATGAGGGGATTTGTACAAATCCTGCTGCAAAATTTCACTGTTTTTAAAGGGATTAGGCTAAAAGGGAGAAGAAAAGAAGCACTGTTTGGAGAATTAAAAGAGTGCGCTCTGGGGCAGCTGGGTGCACATGATGAGAGGCTGTTGTAGCTGCTGAGATTTTAAAATGGGACAAGACTTTGTGAATTGATAAGAAATTGAAGGAATGACAAGGGCTAAGGTAATGCTGAGTGTTCATCACAACTCGACATAAAATATTTGACACACCTGGAGCGGTATTTGACCAAAGTAAATAAAACATTTATTAATTGAAATGACAAGTAAGAATGTGACACAGCTGAAATCATATTGGTGTTTCTCCTGCTTTTCTCCTGCTGCTTTTTTGTTTTGTAAAATCAAAGCTACCAGGATCATGGTGTTGTCATCGTATCTCTTCTTCTTGAGATGCATTTCTGTGTGCAGCCCTGTCATGGGGTGAGTGCATGGATCTTCATTCTTCATCCAGCAGTGGTTCTGCAGTGATCATTATCTGAGTACACAGTGCCTGAATATATCCTCTGGAGTCACAGCTTGTCTTGTAAAGACCTGAGCAAGGTACAGACCATTAGCTGTGAGAGTTCACTGCTGGAAGGACAGAACCTAGGCAGCAAAAGACACAGTTTTGCAATAAAACAAAAGCTCAAAACAAGGTGGGAAGAGGCCACAAAGGACTTAGGATGGATGAGGCTAATACACTGCAAGTTCCTAAAAATTTTGGATTGAGTGGAGCTGGTCCCTGGTCACCAGAGTTACCCAGTTACCCAAGTTGGATTTAGAAACTGTATTTTTTGTAGAAGGATGCAACATCTACCTACTCCAAGGAAAAGCAGATGAGTTTCATGCTAATGTTTCAACTGGCAGCTTTTTCTCCCATAATTTTGTCATGCTACACCTTATTTGGCACAAACAAATAAGGTATTACTCCTGTGGAAAAAAGAAAGCGTAACATAAAAACCATGATAAAATGCCAGATGGCTGGTGAACTTTCTCAGACAAGCTGTTGAACAGGAAGATTTTCATCTCTCTGGAGCTCTGCTGGGGGCTTTCTAGTTGGGACTTTTTCTTTCCGTTTTCTCTCTTTGCATTGTAGTGGAGAAGTGGCATGTGTGAGACCTAGATGTAGGCTTTGTGAGAAGTTTTGGAAGAGAGGCTGAGACTGGAGTGAATGAAGAGCAGAAGTTTTCCTCCATATGCAGTTCTGCAGCCGTAGCTGCAGAGAATCTGTGCCAGTAGGTGCTGTTCTGCAGCACTGAAATCCATGTACCCATGCAGAGGTAACCTCTGTTAAACCTTTACAAGGCCGTGCAGCCTCGAAATCAGCTGGGCAGAGAGTCTCTGAATGCCTGCAGATAGTGCCAGTGCACTGCAGCAGTGCCCCAGCCATACTCAGGTGTGCAGAAGAGATGCTGGCAGAGGGACCAGTGCACCGGAGGGAGTGATGTGCGTGGAGGGGAGCTGGTAGGGCCAGAAGGTAGCTGGGGATCGTAGCAGGGTGAGAGACATGGCACGTGATTCAGAGAGGCTTGGATCCATATTTCTGAGAATTGCTTGTTGCATTCTGAAATTACTTGTGGCGCGGCAGTGCCGTGGGACTGAGAGGTGCCATGATCTGAGAACTGACCGATTTTGTGGCTGTGGTGGTGCTGACTGCTCCAACATGAAGAGTTAGCGCATGTGAAGGGAGAAGGGATTTTCTCCCTGAGTTCCTCACTGAGTTGTTGAAACTTTCTCTTGTGTAAACAAAGTGGTTGCGTGAGCATCCTCAGTTTCATTTTTCCCTTCTCATGCCATTTCATGCAGAGGAAATGAGCTGCAAGTGTTTAGCTTGGCGCTGTAACTTTGGTAATCGTATCCAGGGCATAGAGTAGCATGGGCTGATGCTTAATCATTCACTCATTAGCTCAGTGTCGGTTGAACTTGGAAGACAATTAGAGGGTAAGAAATTGTGTCGGGCCGTCTGAGAGGCGCAGGTGTGAGACGGTCCATGAAGGACGACATACTTTCTGTGTTTCTTGGTGTACTGACTCACTGCCATTTCAGTACAGCTGTTGCTGCTACCGGTTTTGGAGAGGACGTTTGTGTTTGAAATGTCCATCTGCTTGCAGCTGTTGTCATCTTTTAATTGGTATAATCCTGTCAGATGAGAGAAGTACAATTGCGAACATCTCCTGCATTGCCCCTGACTGTCAGCATGTCCTGTGCCATGTACCTGTTTTTGCCTATAAGCCTTCTATATAAATGCCTTCCTTATGTACCCAGGGATTTCCCTGAGGGCTGGCTTTCCTTATGGGGCAGTGCAAAGAGGATTTCCTCCCTCTTTGGCTGTGATTACTTGCCGGCCAGGGCATTTCCAAAAGGGGTATGGGCGTGGCTTGTCACTGCAGTGGTTGTGTGGACAGCCAAGAGATGAAAGCCTGACATACAATCTGAGATAAAAGAAGTGTTACTTGTTTAGTCTAGGAAGTTGCAGACTGATATATATCAAAAGTTTACATATCCATCAGGGAGGGAAACAACAAGAAGGGCAGTAGGTTACTAAATCAAATAGTCAGTACTGGAAAAAAAGAAAACCAAAACAGAGATGAACTAGATATTAGAGATGTAGACTAGAAACTAGAACCCAGCCCTTGAGGATCAGACTGCCATGTACCACTGCCAGTCAGTGAAACTAGAAACTAGAACCCAGCCCTTGAGGATCAGACTGCCACATACCACAGTCATTCCCCACTGTAGCACTGCCATGGCAACAGTGGGGACAAATTTTCTTTTTTTTATTTTTTAAGACAGAATTTGAATAATTTCATGAAGATGATAAATTGTCATGCTTTCCTGCCATACCAGGAAATGGGACCAGATAACATAGTAAATCTTGTTTCCTTCTTCTGTCAGTCCATTTCATAACATGCATTTGTTAAAGTTCCTGAAGCAGTTTTGCAGTGTGGCCTAAGATACTGCAAATGGAAAGCACATTTGTGGATTTGAACTGCGCAGAAACACTGCTTCAAACTGTAACCTAAACAAATTTCACACACTTAAAAGGGGGGATGCTGAGCTGGTGGCTTGGTAGCTGACCACCCTAGGTAAATATGATGATTAGGCTGCTGCTGTGTCAGTTTATGCTGTGTAATGTGTGTGTTTGTTCAGTTGGAATCTGAATTTAGATAGGAATCACTCTTTCCTTTCTTTTTATTGAGATGACTCTTCAGCCATATCATCAGACAGACAACCAAACCCAGCATGGCCAGGGCAGAGGTGAGCAGCATAACAGCAGGTCCTTTGGCCTTGCTTGCCACTGCCCTGTGACTGTGGCTGACTGCTGTCCTTGCGTCAGTATCAAAAACACAGTGCCAGCACCTTTCAAATGCTGTTAGGCTAATGAAAAGCCTGTTTTTCCATGGTGACTTACACATGATCCCAACCGTTGCCATCTAAGTGCTTGTCATGTTTTCTGCTGAACCGCGAGAGGTTGCAGTTCCATGATTAGTGCATAATTCCTTTCATAGAAAGCCTGGGGATACACTTGGCATATTATCTAGACAGGGACACCCTAGAAAAGCTGAAAAGAACTGTTACGTAGTCACTCAGTATTTTCCGGGACAGACAATGTACAAAAATCCCACTCATCTTCTGTTCTGTTGTTCCTTTTACATTGGTTGTCTCAGGATGATCTCTCTCTCTTCCCCCCACAGCAGTTCCAGTGAAAGTTTTAAGAGAGTTTCCTCTTCTATTATAGTTTCAGGATTTGTGTCAGCTTTCTCATTTGTAAAAATGTTTGGCTTTTGGTCTTTCAGAAGTTAAAAGGTGGTCAAGCAGCAGTTGAATCTGTTTTGAAAAGAATATGAGGATTAGGGATTTCCTGCTTAGGGAGAGCCATGTGAATACCAGTGAATGACCACAGTCTAAAACTCCTTGCACTCTACAGCCAGATACCCACTTAAATTCCTTGTGTTGTGAGCCATGCTTTAGCAGCTAAACTGGGATTTAGCTAGACTAGAGCTAAACTAGAGCTTAACTAGAGCTAGACTGGGGATTGCATAATATCTTCTGCCTGTGTTTTTAGTGGCAGGATTTGTTTGACAACATGCTAGGAGGATGTTATATATCTTCACCAAGCCAAGTAGTTTCTGTATGATGCGAAAACCTCATTGATCGTGCCTCAGTATCATCTCTAGTTGTTTGCAGTGCTCAAATTGGCGTATTCAAGGGAAGTTCTGCAATCAGCGACTGTTTAGATCTTAGCCTTCATGATCTCATGCATTCCTTCTGAAAAATGCAGTCAGAAGTCACATTCATGTATAGCTGCTGAGCATTTGGACAAAATTTCTTTTTCTTACACCCTTTCTTGCTGCTTTTCCTTTCAAACAGAAAGTAGAAAATTATGCTTCTCAAGTTCGTTCTGTTTATCTGAATTAATCTTTCTAGAGAGTGTTAGTCTAGCCCATAGTCACCTACATGTTTTCACTTCAAAATATTGTAAAAAAAGTCTTTCTTGTGATGAAACAAGTTTTTCTAAGTATGGAGAAAATTATTCAGTACTGGGCAACTCCTTGCATATGCTGTTATTGAAATACTCCTTATGTTATTACTCCTTGGAGCACCTAGTACTAGATGATGGTCTAATCACTACACATTCTTGTTTTCCCGGAGATGGCACTTTTTGTAAGGAAGATGGACACTGAATAATAGTAGCAGTGTTGTATCTACAGAGGTTTACCAGAAAACAATGGAGATGGGTTATGTAGGAAGAAACCATTTACTTTACTAGACTGACGGGGGAAAAAGAAAGAAAAGAAAAAAAATTGAAAAAATCCAATGTTTTGGGTTCAATCACTAGCACACCTGTGTAGCAACTTGACTTTCTTCCACAAAACAAGAAGATGTTTTCTAGCTTTGCGTTCTCCAGGCTTCACATACAGGGTCTGGACAAAACTTTGCTGCTCTTTTTCAAGCTTCTCTATTTGTATGAAAATTTGCTTAGCCTTTGAGACATATGATTGGAAAAGACAGGCTTCTCATGTTGCTGATACTGCATGTTTGGTGTGCTCTCTGACATGTGGCATATATAGTCTGATGATAAAGATAGCTTTGAATCTGCTCTTTTGTGTCACATAAAACAGGGATTATGAAGGGTATTGCAACAAGAGAGGTAAGATGAACAAAATGATAGATTTAATTTAGGAGGTTTAGAAACTGGCTGCTTTAAAATTTCTGTTGTAACTCCTTTCCAACCTGGAGGCAGGAATGAAAAATGAGGGGTTTATACCTGTAGAAGAATTCTTGCTCTAGGAGCAGAAGAGCAGCAGTATAGTAGTACTGCGTACTAGAAGTACCTGTCACGCTTTCCTGAGGAGCTCACCAGGCTGAGTTCTTGGGCTTTCTTGTTCAGTTCTGCAGTTCTTGTTTCTGCAGTGAAGTGCTCATGACACTCGGTAATTACAGACGGATACTTGGCAGGATTAGACTGCTGAGTGCTTTTGCCCAAATTTCTTATCATCAAATCTTGTGTTTTGCTGTTGTCAAACATTGTGATTATTTGAAGTCTTTGAGTGATCATGGCCAAGACTGAGAGAGAGCCTCTGGCTCCTCAGTGGCAGTGTCCTTTGGCAGCCAGGCTATGTTCTGTAGTACAGGTATGAATTGTTCCCTTTCTTTTGTAAGGGAATAACAGAGCACAGTGATGCCTTATTTCTCACACCACGTCTCTGTATGTACATACATATAGCATGGACAAAAACAAAAGCATTTCAGGAAATTTCAAATTCCCATGTGTCAAATGTCAGACATGGTGAGCAGAGGAAGGAAAGCAGAGGTCTTCCTCACACTTCTGAGACTGCATCTGTGGTAGACTCTACTGCATGAGCTGTTGCATTTCAGTGAGGCACTGAGGGACCAGGAAAATGCAATGAACCATTTTAATGGGAAGTAAAATGGGGAAAAAAAGTTGAAAATCTTGGGTGGCTGTTCTTCTTGGGTTCTTTGTATACCAAAAGAAAAAAATACAATATGGATACTTACCTCATTCACTGATGTTATGTGAGAGGTTAATTCTGAAGTCTTCAAAGAAGGAGATAAATTACCAGGTGTCCTCATAAGCACAGTCTTGGCATACAACTCAAAGTATGCTATAGATGTCTTTCTGATAAAAGACACTGAGCTTAAATGATTTTTTCCAAGACATCAGAACCCGGGATTGAAGTTGATCTCATAAATTCCAGTCTTATATTTTAGACATGTGAATTTTTCACAGCAGGAGGTTTTTATCTCTTTGATGCAGTGTCTCATCATCTTTACTCATGGATTACTGGAAGACAAACAACTTTTCTGGCTTCAGCAGCTTGAATAAGTCCTTAACCTTATCCTAAGGCTTTGTATTTATTGGGAAATAAAACAAGGAGGAGTAGAAGGGCAGCATTAGTAAATCCTGTGCTGTCAGAGTCTCACAGGAAGTTGAATGACCCTAGCTTGAGAAACAAAAACCACAGAATGTGGGCGTGATATTTATTGATACATGCTTTGCATTCTCCTCCAAGGACCAGTTGCTACTGTAAATCCTGCCTACCTTTTCCAAGAAGATTTCAACAGTAACTCTTCTGACATCGAGCCTACTGGAGAGAAACACTGCGAGGGTTGGTATTTTGACTTCCGAGCCCTGGAAAGCTCTCCCCTGGTGTTAAAGATTTTTGGTGAAAGGGAGGAATCATGGGCTTTCAGAAACAGTGGGTATTCATTAGCTTGCACTTTCTGTTAACAGACCCCACTTGGATGGCACAGTCATATGTCTGTGGCTTCCATTTTAGTGTGTCTGTTCACTGTTTCTCCCTGAACACAGGTCAACAATTGCATTGACTTTCTGATCTCCATATGCAAATACTTATATTAGCATCAGCAGCTCTGTGATCTCATTTAAAATTGGCTGTGGGCTGAAGATGTTTTAGTAGTCCTGTTTTTCTTTTTAATTAAAAAGAAAGGGGGGGGAAAGCCTAGAATGAAAGGGGGAGAAGATGGCTTACTTTTGTAGAAAATAAGCAAATTATATTTGTAGGGGTATAAGGTCATAAAAGTTCAGATTATGCATTTTTAATTGTTTACTTTTGTGAATTCTTTCTTTTTAATGTGAAAGATGTAAAAGCAGCTTCAATGTGTTCACAGTTAATTAACTGTTCTAAATATACATTGATACATCACAGTATTTTCAGCTAGCTGGTTTCTGAGCTGTTCAGGAGCTTTCCGTTCTTCCACTACAAAAATCAAAAATCAGAGGTCTTCTTTTTAGGAAGTTTGTTTAATGTTCTATACTGAGGCAAAACATTTTGTCATTAGTATTTTCCTTAGGATCTCCTAGGTTTCGGGTATTTTTGCAAACTTAGTTCACTGTGAAGTCTGCAGGATTGTATCCTGGAGCTGATCCATTGGAGTAGATTCATTCTGTATCTGTATTTTCATCTAACTTTATTGTTTAAATACGGTGGTATATAGAGTTCCATACTGTGGGATTTAGAGGTAAATACTGTGGTGTAGACTACATCTATAGGTGTAGGTAATGAGCAAAGCACACAGCCTTTAACAAGAGGGGAAAAAAAAAAGAAAATCATTAAGAAGGTACAAGAAGTTACTTCAGTATGACCATGGGAAGGTTCAAGGGATAGGTAGAATGACCATTTCTCACCAAAATTCACAGTCTTGCACATGGCCATACTGAAGTAACTTAATGTTAGTTTAGCAGAAAGGCAGCACTTCCTCTAATTTGTGTTTTAACCCAAGTTTTCCTGTAATCCATGTTAGTCCAGACTTCAGATGTGTTTGTGGTTTGCCAAGTAGGTGGTGAAATCAATACTTTAGTAGTGTTTAGGTGTTTTTTTGTGACTGTCTGTCCCTTCACTGTCAAGAAAGATATAATATTTGTGTGGGGATACATTTTCTCTGAGAATTTTCTTAACAAAACAGTGGAGTGTGTGAGAGTGGTTGTGCTGGTTTTTGTTTTTCAGTAGGACTCACAGAAGTCTGTTGTGACTGCTTTCTGTACATCAGCTGAGGGAGGAGCAGTGCTGTGCACAGCCTCAGTTCTCTGGTAGGAGTAGCTATAGAGACAATTCTTGTACAGCTCTTCCTGCATCCCTGTCACTTATTTGGGTGTCATTGCTGCAGTACAAGTACTAGAGGTCAAATATTGAGGTTCACTGAGTCAAATTTGAGTCAAAATAAATCTAAAATTACTTCTTCCTCTATTGAAGCTAAAGAAAGAAACCAGGATAACCTAGTTGCTTGATCTACTTGTGTGGACTTGTGTCTGTGATGGTTTGTGCTTACAAACAGCTGCCTTGAAAGAAAAGCAGACGTGCCACCGATACGTGGACAGCATCCCACTGTTTTCTGGGGCAGGAGCAGGGTTCACAGATGCCTTTTTGGATCATCACTGATCTGATATAAAAGTAGAAAGTAACTGAGCTTTGCTCTTTTACCATTTTAATGTTTTTGAGAATAGGCCTTGTTCTCTAACTGAAAAAAAAAATTAATCCATTAAGAAAAATTTGACCACAAGCAAGGCTGCAGTAGATCGTATTTCCAGTGTTGCAAAGACCTCAATTTGGGGTATTTTGGAGAAAACCTTTCAGTCTCATTTAGGGTGGTAATTTTATTTAATATGGTGATTGTAACATGAGAGTGATCATAGCAGCTTTTGTGTGAATTTATTATTGTGCCAATTGCGAAGTAGAGGTCAGGATGCCAGAGACAGGGACAGGAGGGAATCCCTTCTGACAGGAGGAAGAGGGATTTCCTTTCAGTCAGGCTAAAAGGTAATAACGAAAATAAAGAAGGCAAAGCTACAGATTGTCTCTGATAGCTGCTTCTGGACTTGGGAAGTAGAGTCAAATGCCTGTGATGGAAATACAAATAAATTTAAGATTTGCAGGAGAAGGAGCAACCCTGCCATGACATGCTGTCCACCACCCTCTCAGTCAGGAGGAGGAGTGGGAGGTTCAAAGGTTATCATCCTATTTATGCTAATTGAGTTTGAGCTAAGCTCTTCCCAAGGAAAAAGCCTCTTACTGAATTAGTTATTCAGTTCCTCAGGGTGCAAGCAGACTGTCTTAGAGTCTGGTGTGACCCTTGAAGAGTACATCTGAAAGATTTCTCTTCATTTAAGCATCCCTCAGATGCAGAGCAACACAAAGACTTGAGACTTGTGTGCCTTTTGCTGTTTGTCTGTCTTCAAAAGGGGCCAAACATGTTCAGGTACACAGCACCCTGGCAGGTCCTCTGCTTGTCCATGGAGCAGGGTTTGAGGGTAAGAATGATTTATTTTCATAATATTGTTAAACAGTCATAATTTGTAATTTATGAATGGGCTGTAAAGGGGAGGCGGTGTTAGAGCTACTTACATAGAAAATGAAGGATCTGTAGAATGTGTCTTGATCATTCCTTCACTGTGTACATATTTTCAAATTGCTGTAACTTCAGGGAACAAGTCAGAAGTTCAGTAAAAACATGCTGTGTATGTTTATGTGTCTCTGCATTTGTATTCATATATCAAGCATACATCACTGTTTACTTCTATGTAGGAAAATACTGTTAATAATTTTAATATCTGTAGACCCTTCAATCCTTAAGCTTTTGAAAGTTTTATGGAGATGGATTAATTAATTAAACCTCATAGTAGTCTTAGGAGACACATGTTAAGGTAGGATTGCAGTCTGGATAAATTAAGTATTTTATTCAAAGTCATGCAGCAGATAGGAGAATGAAATCCAGAACTTCTTATTCTAAGTCGTTGTAGTTGGTTAATAATTGTTAGTTGCCTTCTAAGTTGGATTTTCTTAAAAACCTTTAGTCTTGAGGATTTGTGAAAGTACCATTAAGTGTAGCAGTAGAAGAACTATGGTTAAGATTGACATCTGAAAAGAGTAACCTTAAATTAATTTGGCTGTCATTATTTGTACACCAATTCTTGCAGTACATGGCAGTATTCTTTTCCATGAAACCAGTCTACTAGTCTCTGATGGCATTTAATATGAAGGAGTTAGTTTGCAATTCAAAAATACCTATTGCATTTCCTTGCGTCTTATGATTTTATCACAGCTCTTGAAATACTTGGTGTGGATTTTGTTTCCAAAAGCGCCAAATGCAGAAAGACATTTAAACTTTGAAAATAGATCTGTAGGTTCAGAAGTTGCATACTGGAAATTATGGTTTCTAAATAATGTCTCCTGATCTTTTTCTGTCTCTGTCCTTGAAGGAGGCAAATCAAAATTAAAATCTTATTTACACCATTTTATTCTTAACATCTAGCAAGACTTGTATCTCACTAGCTTTTATGATTTTTGAAGATTGACTTTTTTGTATCAGCCTCTCTAGAAAGTGCATACCTAAAAACAGAATGAGCAAGAATATGTACTCCTATGTTTGTTTATGAAGACAGTATGCATTTCTTGTTGTTAAGTCCATTTTGACTATTCCCTTTCTAATCCTTTTATCTTAAAGGATCTAACTATACAGATTGTACAGATCACTTATCAGTCATTACATAATCTTCTTGGGGATGGAGGTGGGATTTTTTGCTGTAAAACAGGTGGCCCAAGGCTTCTACAGGGCTGGTATTTGTGCAGATTTCCCCCCTGCAGCAGGTTCTCAGCTGGCTCTGGGGTCTCTTTCAGCAGAGACTTCAGTTTCTCGACTATTCCTTACTATATCATAAAAGCTTACTTCTGGATAATTATGAATCTGCAATGTATGGCTTTCACAATTAGCAGTTACCTAACCACAATTTCTGCAGAAGTTTCTCCTTTCCTTTTCCCCCTGGTGTCTTAATCAAGCATTACTGAAAAAAATACTCAGAAAGTCCACAAAGTGCTTTTTTTTCCTCTTGTTTCTATTTTAACATAGACAGCTCCACAGTCATAAGTTACAGCATATCTGATACTCCTAGTATATTACCAGAAGGTCTAGATGAAAAGAAAATTTGGCTGTGTGTCCAGTGGGTCCCTGAAGGCATGGCATTCTTCACTGCATTCTGTGCTGTACAGAGCTGTTCAAGTGCTAGAGCAATGATAATAAATTTTGGATGTTTGTATCCAAATGCATTAAGGTGTCAGAAAGCAGAATGCCAGCTGCCAGCATTGGCTGCAGTTCAACTCTGGGCTTCAGCTCAGGGTATTGCCTAAGCCAAGAATTAAACTGGGTGCCTGGGGAACACTCATATCAAATGAAATCAAGTGTGCACTTGCTGTCAAAAAAAGGTTAAAAGATTAAATACATTTACTGTCCTTGTGGTGCAGTACTGTGGTTGTTACACCAGCTCAGATAGGAATATGTGTACTTCTAATTGAAATTCCTCAGGAGGATGGCCACTTCATTGAAATAAGTGATACTCTCAGTGATACTCTGAGCTTTCTTTCCATAATTGCTTACTCAAAATCAGCCAGAGGTGTCTTCTCCCAAAAAAGTGATGCTGCATCCCTATGTGGATGAAGTAATGCCTGCTGTGACTGTGCCAGGCTATGAAGTCATAGCCTGCTGTCTGCATACCAGCTATTCATTACACATGTGCATAGACTACTATCCCGGATCAAGCTGGTAAAGTGTTATGTAGAACTGTGCTCAGAAAGTCTGAATTCCACAGGATTTTCTCTGGATTGTTCTGGAATGGTTTAAAACTTCAAGTGTGGCAACAGTGTGGAAGGTGTCCATAGCCTCCCGTGCACAAATCTGCCCTTTACGTGTTTAAAATAAACTGTGTGGTTTAATATAAATATTTGGATTTGTTACTTATTTGCATTTCTCTATTGCAGTGAGTTAATCTAGTCCAGCCAGTGATAAGTTTCACGTTACCTTTTGCCTATGCAGGCACTGTTGTACATTAATATTTATTAAATCATATTAATTAGACAGCTGATGAAAGCATACTGTTGGCCTTGCTGGAGGAAAGATGCCCTATTTTTTCTCTCTTAGACCCAGCCAGAGTCACCATTTAGCATTTCACACTTGGAAGACTGTCCAGCTTACCTTCGCATGTGATCAGCATTCAGGTTTACAGCCTGCTTCTGCTGAAGTCCACAGCAAAACTCTCCCTGATTTAGGGCTGGACTAGTGCAGGGTTTGGTGTAGCAAGATAATGTGACAGTAGTTTGAAGGTACTATTTATAGTGATGCCAAAAGTGGAGAAATTTTGCCAAAACATTATTGCTGAGGGCTTTGGAATTAGCATAGGTATGATTAGTGAAAAGGCAGGGCCGCCTCTCGTCTCCTGATACATAGCAAAACTGCTCTGAGGCTCATTAGGGGCACATCCAGGCAGTGCAGCAGTACTGGTAATTTGTTTTAATGAATGTTGCTCATTTAAAAAGCTGTAATTTGTGCAAAGCCCTTAGGAAGTAAGGAGGAGCTGTGGGAACATAAATTCCCTAAAGGAGAGTCACAGTCTTTCCAGGTGTGTGACTAAAGGACATCATAAGCCTTATGAGAAAAAAATAAAGGCTGTAAATCATCAGAAATGTGCAGTTGCTCCATTGAACTTGTCATTCTGATTTTTACTGAACTGTTGAGACTGTATGTTTGCACTAAATTGTTTTGAATTAGATCAGAAAAAAACCAGAAAGATCTTAACAGTAAAGGTAGATGTGATCCTTTAATACAGTTGAGGTCCATTTGGCTGTGCCGGGTGGTGCTTTTCTTTTACACATACATCTGTTGGCTCTAGCATCTCTAGATTTTCATATTTTATCATGTGATGTGGTAAAGACAAGATTTGAAAGAAATGCCCATTATTATTACATGCAAATAGTACTTTTTAGCTGGTGGTTCCCAACTACCACATATTAACTATGCCACTGAAAGCCAATACGTTTTCATACTCTAGCAAAAGTGTTCTCAGTTTGTCTCCAGTGATTCAGATGAATCAACTCATGGCTGTTTCTCTTCAGACTAAAGAGGTGATACAATTTCCTGAAATTTTTCAGGCAGGAGAAGCTCGAGCATGATATCTAACATAACTCCCCAGCTCTTATAAGAACCTGTGTTCCCAGGCAGATAAATAGCACTGCACAGTGAAAAACAATCCTCTTGTCTTACAGCTGAAGTGGTGTTTTCAGACTGGTAATTTGTCTTGATAGTAAATATAAAAGCATCCTGCAAGGGGCTGACTTACACTTAACACAATGCAGCAGCAGCAGCAGACTCCAGTAGCATAGACTTGGATCACATACTGCTTGTCCTCCTCTCATCATTAACAGGTCCTAGCAAAGAACCTCAGTGCCCTGTAAGGTAAACAGAAGAATGAGCCACAAATGCCCACCCTGGCTGGATAGTACTTGCTTGCACAGAAGTGATTCTGTTCTCTCTATACTGCCTTTTTTTTCCTTTTGAGTGTTGGAAAATGAGCATTTTGCTGAAAATCAGAGTTCATGTGACTGAAGGATCATAGAAGAATTTCTAAAGGGTAACTATCTAATGATCTAAAAGAATTTTAAAAGAATTTTCAAAAGTAAAGATTCTAGCTTTTTCAAGTATCAGAGAAAGGCTTGGAAAGAAGTCAGACTCTCTGCTAAGAACTTAAAAACACAAGGAAAATACAAAGGGCTATATAGCCACTTTTTTGTGCTGGCAATTGTTGGCTTCCTGGGACTTTAATAATGACATCTGAGCAAATGGGATTGTTTTTATTGCTGTACGATTAGGGAGCTTTAGTTCCATCAAGTGCCAGCTGTACCAGTTTGTGCACATTATTATAGTAACCTGGGTCATTTTGTCTCTGTTGTTACTAGTCACATTGCTGCACACCACTTCTAGGCTGTTATTTCTGTTCCCACGTGATGGCCCTTCTGCCTTTCAAAAGTGTTCCCAGTTCTTTTCAGCTTCTTTTTCCGTTCTTAGTTTTTGGTCTTTTGATGCTGACCCAGTGGAGCACAGGTCTGCCCTCAGTGCCCTTTGTTTTTCATATGGCCAAGAGACTAGTGATTGCCGAAGAAAAGAATGAGATAAACTGAGGAAAGGAGTGATGATACCACCAGACTGCCTGACCTGTAAACAGAAGCTGTCCAGCATAAGTGTCTTAATCTGTTTTGAGCTGTCCGCCATGTTCACTGCCTTCTTTCAGTGAGAAAGATTTTCAGGGCCCCTTCTCAAGTTACATTTGAGCTGCTGTGTACCTGCATTGCTGTTTTCTGGCAGTGATTATGTGTTCATAAATGTATCCAGGGCCGTTTTGGTACAAATTGTAAATAATTGAAACTTGTTTTCCCTTCCCATTAGAGCGTCTTTGCTCGTGTTGTGCTGGTAAAGCATACGTGGATATAAATACAAAAACATTGAGCTTTTGCTGAAGTCAATTTTTGAATCATAATTCCTGGAAAAAGAACTGAACTTGTCCAAGCCATGGCAATCATTAGGGAAAAGGGTTCTTGAGCAAAGTCACAGTAAAATATGTCATTAATCATAACCCACCCACATCTAGGCATCATATCACCAGACACTTCACTGGAGGAAGGAACAGTACTGTTGATATTCATGACTCACTATATTCATGGATTATAAAGTTTAAAGCATCAGCTGTGATCCCATTATGACTGGCATTGTGACACAGACTAGTAGATTTCCCCAAACTGATTTTTGTTTGGATTACAGCTTATCTTTTAGAAAAACATCCAGTTTTGATTCCACATGTCCTGTAAGGGAGCATTAATCACAGCCCTTAATAAATTGTTCTGTTCATTAATTATAATCATTGCTAAGATATTCGTGTTGGAAAACAGGCATTATTTTGCTTGTGGCCTCCCTGGACACTCCCCAGTGCAATGAGAAATGTCTTGTGCTCCTTCCTCCTCTGAGGGATAGACTTTGTCTGAAGATTGCAGAGTGACTGGGAGTTTTTTTTGTTTTTACCTTGCATAACCTGTGAGGTTGGAAGAAATCTGGCTTATGGCTTTAATTACAGTCTGTCTACCTATCTAAAAAACTTCACTGCTCTCTTGCTTCAAGGCGTACCCTTGTGATGCCAGCACACGCCTGTGGCTGAGAAGAGTAATGTTGATGGACTGTGCATGACCTCCACTTTTCGTTCACACTGCTATCATCTTGTCACCTGATATTGCAGCCTGCCTTCATGTGTCCACCTCTTTTGCTAAGCTCTCGTTGGAGGCTGTGACCAGGTTATAATTGCTATTTTAAAAGTAGGATATTATCTAGTACATTGAGGTCCCCATCTGAGCTGTGCTGAGAGCTTCTGAGCATTAATCAGATTGCCTGGTAAAATGGTCAAGGTGAAGTGCCTTGGTTAAGAGTTGTTTTCACAGTTTCAGTGTAGTTAAGGGCTGTACTTATATTACCATTTCCACTACAAAATGTGCATGTGCATTGACATCAGACACGTGCAGACTCATATTAAGGGTTGGATGAGGACCATTGGCAGCCACTCGCAGTAGTTCCAGGATGAACCCAGGATCCATGTGGACTCCAGCCTGTGTTATTAGGCCAGAAGGGTGCTTCTCCCAAACTCAGTAATGAGGTGTCTGTGTGCAAACCAGAGTGGTGATTGGGGATGCAACACAGAGGTGTGAGTGTGGGTGAGCTCTGCTTTGAAGACATGCCCTTAATTGCGCTGCAGGTTTGGGCAGTGCTACTATGATTGTCAAATCATCTCAGAAAGCTATGATCTTTCTTTATCCCTTTTGAGACACTAATTGGTAAGAAGAGATGGCTAACGCACTGATAAGCACATTAGCCATATTCTTGCTAAGTTGCTGAGATGTTCACAATTCCCTAATAGAAGCCATTTATGTCTTTTGGGTAATTTCTGTTTAGCTGACTTACTCAGCAGTGCTCTGTCCACATGTGTTTCCTGAAATCATCAGCTGGATGCTTTCCCATGCCCTCATAGAACAGCACAGTGGTCTCACTCAGGTTCTGCCTGGGTTAAATTGAATTATCCTTTTGCAAGCTGTGTATTTTTTCCCTTGTAGTCAACAATGTGAACAATGATGGTTAGGAGAAATGTCAGCCCTCAGACTATGGCATGGGTGTTTTAGATTTAGCAATCAGCAAACTCTTGAAGTAGTCTTGGTAACTTTCCTATATAGGTTGTGATGAAAATTAAGTAGTATTTTACTAGTTTCTTTTCAGAATCTGAGATTTTTAAGCACTGGATGTTAAGCTGGTGATTGGATTGGCCTTCTAGTATATAGTTTATTTTCCCGCTTGGTGGGACACTGATGACCCCAAATTTGCCATTTGTTGAATACTTGAAATTTGGCATTCAGATCTGAATGTATACACATCACTGACATCTAGATCTGTCTGTCCTAGCAATAGATGTCAGGAACCAGTTCTGGGACTTTCACTTTAAGCATCAGGATTCCAGGATTTTTCTTTTAATGGCCTGGTCTATAGTATTTGTGGTTCCTAAAACCAAATGAGCTCTGCTTTTAGTACATCTGGAGCTGGTCCAGATCTCTGCCATTGTCCACGTGCAAACTGCTGCTCACCATTCCAGAAGAGAGGCCGATTCCCACATTCATCCCACTTACAAACAGCAAAACAGCTTGGTTTTTCTTCAAGTGCTTTTTTTTACAGCGAGTGACTTTTTCATGGTACACTTGTATCCTTGTATTCACAGAATTTTCAAAGTTCGTGGTGACCCTGAAGTGGTGCTGTGATTATGAGTTTAATTTTCTTTGCCTTTTAGTACTGCTAAGAGGATTTTTTTTTCACCTGTGATGTAAGAAATGTTAAATGCTATCTGATGAAAATACATTTGTTATTTATAGGCAAATCCAATTATTTAGTTAATGGATCTTAAAAATAGCTATAAGAAGTGGTCATTCATATATTTGCGAACAACTGATTGCTATTTCCCTTCTGAAAAACATCCGTTGTGATTGATTTGTAAGTATTCAGCTTTGTGAAAGGAAAGCCAGACCTGTTAGCATAACTTTATCTTGCATGTCACAGAGAACAGACAAATCAGTCCTTATTGAGCCACCCTGTAATTGCATTAGTCTGTAAAACCACTTCTGGTGGCCTGGTTTCCTTTCTTATTAAACGGAATGAGGAGGGTTGGAGACATGCTTGGGTACTTGCACTTGTAGATTAGACATTTCCTTTTTTGGAGGTCAGCTTTACTGGCTTGGGATTTTTTCCTTAAAAACGAGACATGGTTTTGGTCTGGTGTTATTTTTTGTTCTGCCAGAAAACTGTAATGCATTATGCAAAAATGTTCATTTGTTCTAAGCCAAGATTATTTATAGGTCAGAGTTCTCACATGATGAGTACTGCCAGCTTTAGGTCCTCATAAGGAATACAAATTCAGTTTTGAGACTAGCTGTTGTATTTCTTTTTCAGTTACAATAATTAATTTAGGTCCCTGTCCAATTTTGACTGTGTCAGTTTTCATAAATGATATTCACCTCACAAAACTCTGCTATCACTTTGTGAGTTACAAAGTACGTAAAAAGAAACATAAAATACATTTTTATCTTCCTCATTAAAGTTCTTTTTGAGCACCAAGTTCTTGTTAACTTGTCAGTCAGAAAGGGAAACTATCAGACAAACTTGCCAGTCGGGGCAGGGAGGAGGGGGTAGGGGACAGGCAGGGACTGCTGTGATGTTTTTGTTGTGTGAAAATCAGCTTGAGATTTTTCCCGGCGTCCTGAGTTTCTAAGCTCTCCTGTATTAAAACCAGAGAGGCCAATTGGGGGCAATAAAGTTAGACAGGTGCTTAAGCATTTTTTTAGGAGCCTACAGCAAGGGGGAAGGAGTTTTTAATGGGGAGCTGCAGGGAGGCTGGCTGCTTCAGCTGAGACCTGCCACTCCCCCAGGTCGTTTCCCCAGGCCCTTTGGCTGCTCCCAAGAAAATAAACAGCCAAGGTTTGTACCAAATCTGCTGTATGACCAGAGAATCCTGTTCAGACCAGAGCGAGGCAAGCACCAAACAAATAGCTCGTGCTCCAAACCTTAGGCATTCAGCCTGTAGGTAATTACAGTTCCAGTCTTTTTACAGTATGTATTAATAATGCAAGATAACTCTTGGTGTTAACTGTTTCAAGCAAGCTAAAGCCCTGTTTACTACCCAGTCATTCAAAGAAGCAAGAGTCAGAAATAAAAGTGAAGCTGATTCATGGTCTAATGCTGTGATCCTGGAAAGGCAGATGGTGTCCTTGGGGTGCTCCATGGTTACACTGGTGGCCTTTTCTGAGGGTATCTGTTCAGCTATGGAAGGAAGAAGGATCAATAAAACCCCCCAAAAAATGACTGATTGTAGCGTGAATGTTTAGTTTGGTAGACAAAGGGAAGCTGTCATAAGAAATTTCTCACAATCCCCACACTCTTTTTTACTGACAGCCATCCTTGCCCTCCCTGTGGTTGTGTGAAGAAAGGTTGTCTGTGAGGGAGGAGGTTTCAAAGGAGACAGGTTTGTCAGAATTTCACTCTAGAGTAAAAATCTTAGTAGGAGTCACATGGTTTCCCCCTTTGGTGGCTACCTTTCAGTTGGTAATGCTCCACAAGTAATTCACAGAGTGTTAATCCACCTCTTCCTCCCAGAGTTTGAAGCTGCTCTGCCTTTCCTCCTGAACCATGTTACAGTTGTGTGTCACATTTTGGGCCAGTTTATGCTATATATTGCAGGAAAGGACAACTACCCTGGACGGAGAGGAAGTGGTGTCACACATACATTCACTGACAGGTCCCGGGTAAAATCTCAGAGCCTTTACAGTGTCTTGGGTACAGTGTCATACTCAGGCATTAATGCCCTGGCATCTAATTCACAAGTCTTGCCATGAGTCACATATTTGGCATGCTGCTTAATGCTTGTTATTTTTTAAAATATTTCCCCAGTTTTAGGTTTTTCCAGTTTGATGACTGCCTTAATGGCTGAATGTCCATGGGTTGTAAAATGGACTAGGAGGGTGATATGCTGCAGAAAATATTTTTCAAAATACTGATTGAGAATACTCCATGAAATTAAGGTAATTTCCTGGGATGTTGTGAAACACCTAAGAGCTTACAGTGTGTTAAGAGTTATTTGTATGGTGGGACTAGAAATATGCAAAGTGTTGTTCTGCTCGTTGTCCCTGTAAAAGAAGGACAGAATGACTTCATGAATTTCTTCTTGCCTGCACTTTCCAGACTGCATACTTTAATATCTGAAATTGCATTACATCCCATGTTTCTCCAGCTGCCTGTGTACCATGTTTCATACAGTAGTGTAGATTTGGAAGACACTTTGAGCTGGGCAGCCTTTCCTTGGCTTAGAATTTGCCATGAGATAGTATGTATTGTTATGTGCATAGATGCAAGAGATAAAGCTCAGCATAAAGTCATCCTCTGGCCCCACAGTTACCACAGTGGGAACTGCTTCCTGTCTGTTTCTCTCTAAACATGGATGGATGGATGGATGGATGGATGGATGGATGGATGGATGGATGGATGGATGGATGGATGGATGGATGGATGGATGGATGGATAGATAGATAGATAGATAGATAGATAGATAGATAGATAGATAGATAGATAGATAGATAGATAGATATGCCAGAAAGAGGAAGGGACAAGCTCGTTTTACATGCAGGTTGATTACTGCAATTCCTGAGTGCATGCTGCAGCAGAGAGCCTCTCACTGCTCCTACAGACAGCTGTAGACAGGACACAGGGTTGAACAACATTTGCAATTACTTTCCAAAACCCTGCATTCTTGCCATTGTTAGGGCCCTAATTTGCTAAGCATTTGATTTGAGCCCAGGAAATCATTATGGGTTGATTTTATTGTTGCTATTATTGTAATAGGAGGAGGGAATTAAAAACAAATGCCTCAGTGCTGATTTTGACTAGAGTGAGAGAATGATCTGTAAATGCCTGAAAAGGCCAGGCAGGCAGACTGCTGGGCAGTTGATGAGCTGTGTTTCAACATGTTCTGCGTGGGATCCATACACAGAACCTCAGTGAAAGTCAGCTTGGGCAGAGGCAGGGTGAATGGGCTCAAACCACAGCATGTTGCTATTACAAGAAGCTACATGGAAGGAATGTCACTTGATGCGCTTTGCATGACCTTTTTTTATCAAGATGCAAGTAGGTGGCGGGTAAAAGAAGCCAGAGGAAGCAGAGGAACAACTGGCACTGAAGAGAAAGCTTGAAGAAATCCAATAA
Source organism: Trochalopteron elliotii (assembly GCA_024734555.1). Lineage (NCBI taxonomy): Eukaryota > Metazoa > Chordata > Aves > Passeriformes > Leiothrichidae > Trochalopteron > Trochalopteron elliotii. The sequence goes on from JANPWX010019080.1 coordinate 313,326, forward strand.
TCAAAAGAAGGAGGAGAAAACATTGTGGAAAAAAACTCAGAAAAGAGAAATTTCAGACACACAAGTTAACATAGGGATTCGTGATTCCAAGGTTTCCAGTGTCCAGGAGGCAACAGCTGCTGTTTGTCTCTCAGCAGTGATGGAGCAAAGAAGGCCTCTGGCAGATGTCCCCCATGGAGCAACTGTGATACTCCAGGCTGGCCAGGGGGAAGTTCCTCTTAAGTGATAGAAATGATGGGAGGCCTCGAGTCACTGATTGTTGTCTCAAGGTTGGCCACACAAGTTGGCAAGTGGGGAATCTCTTCATTAATCTGACTTGAAGATGTAGCTTTAAGCAGTGCACCCCAGTGCTCATGCCTCACACAGGTGGGGCAGAGCACTTGGAGGGTAGGCTCCAGCAGCTGGGGAGCCACTGTGTGTCTTCTCATCTGCTGCTTCAAGCAGTGTAGACTGCTGCAACTGTATTTGCTATGTCTTACAAGTAGAAGTAATGACCATTAGCAATATATGGGGAGCATTGTGTTCACAATGTGTGTTCACAGTATATTTGCAACTGCTGCAATGTCCTTTTGTCTTGGCAAAAGATGTGGGCAAGTCTGAGTGTGAAGGAAAATCAACCCTGTAAAAAAAAAAAATTGAGTTGAACAGTTGCTTCAGATAATTCTGAGATTAGTAAGCTTTCAACTAATAATGCAGTATTTGTATAGTAAGGTTTGAGGTTTGTCAATACTCAGTGGTTTGCACTGTCTGTGTACAAGGCCTAATTCCTATGTTGAATCTCTAATGACAAGCAACTGACAAATAGGCAGTATTTGCTGATAGCCCAGTAGGCTGTCAGCAACAGTCCTAAAAGGTCTCTATTTCACACAAGAATGCAGATTTACAGAGAGCTCTTCACCATGAGTTCTTAAATGTGGAGAAACAAATTTGCAGGAGGATAATTTCTAAAAAATTGAAATTGTTTCATTAAGAAATCATGTAACATTCTTACCAATCACTATAGGCTCTTCCAGGTATTCTGTGAATTAATCAGTTATCACACAAGTAAGAGATCTGTAGCCCTCTTTTTAACAAGGTTTTGGCATTTTACATCTTTTATTCAAATTGATATTTCCTTTAAAGTGCCTATGAGTTTCAGAGTCTCAGACAGACTTCAGGATTAAGTATGTGCAAACCTGTATGCACGTGTATTGACTTTCAGAGTGCCTTACCTTTTCTTCCATTTTTGTGAACTTGAGCATCTGCCTTGTCCTAGGACAAGTTGTGTTGCTTGGGAGTGTCTTGTGTTTATGAGAGTTTTCTGCCTCACAGTGGTGAATCTCCTTCAACATTCTTTTTCATCTCGCCCTCCAAAATGTGAAAGACAGTTGAGATGTTTCCAACCCAACATTTTTTAAATAAGAAAATATTACTGTATCAGGAGGAGTATGCTTATAGTGGAACACAGTGCTTGTTTCAATGAGATTACTGTCAGCAAGTTCATTCCTGTTCTCTCCTGCTTAGCTTTGTAGTTGAATCTCGTGTCTCAGAAAGCAGTGAAATTTCAGAGGAATCCTGAATTTCAGGGGAATTCATTTTGTATCGCATTTCAGTTGCTTAGAGGGAAATTAATTATTATTAATTCTTCAAATATTTACTTGAAGAATGAGCTAAGTTTTAGTGCTGAATTTATTCTGAATTAGGATATTATGCTGCAATGGCATCTACACTTCTTTGCACATTGCCATCAATGCAGTGAAGCTTACTTTTCTAGCAGGGAGCATTAGAGGAAATTTATGATTACTTGGAAGATAAACCACTACCTTGACACAAGCTTGTCAGTAAGACACTACTAGAAAAATTTAAGTACTTGCCTCTAAATGCTAGAAAATCACTGTAGCCAGTGCATGCTTCTGTTTCTTTCGTAGTTAAAGGTGGCTTAACATTTCCTGAAATGTTGCTCATTTGATTAAGTATCACAGTATGTATTTTTGTGTTGAGTCCTACTGGATAGCATCATTCTGTGTTGGCAATAGATGTATGTCTAAGACTTAAGCTGTGACCAGTAGACGTCTTCCTTGTGTTTGCTTTTCCCACATCTTTCTGGAGTCATAGGAAAGTAAGAATATGGATTTCTTGAAGGATTTTATGGAATGAGCTTAAGCTGTGTTTTTAGACCAGAAATGGCCTGCCTGCACCTCCTAAGCTGTGTCCAGCAGTTCTTCAAGGCAAATGCAAAGCTCTGGCGAAGTTTAGCCTCAGAAGTTTCTGCCTGTCACAGGAGAAACTTAACATCGGTTGGCCAGCCAGCATCATCATGGTGGTATGCAGAATTCCCTCTGAACACTCTGCTGGTGCTGGATGATGGTGAAGGGCAGGAGGCTCAGGGTTTGGGGTGAGAGAGAGGAAATTAGGGGAAAAGAGTCTGGAGGATCTTTTCCCTGGCATAAAGTACTTTTATTGCTGCTACTGTTGTTGTGGCATAAAGAGAGCTAACCCTATTGAGAAAAAGACAGCTACCCTATTAATGAAACAAATGATTTTTTTATCGAGCAAACTTTGTTGTGTTTTGACCAATTTGCCGCTATTCAGTGTAGAAGAAATAACAGCTGAGTAGTTACAGCAAAAGAAGCATTAAATGCAACTTGAAAAACACACATCTTTTCTATCTAAGCTTGGGGATGTTTGACATTTTGTAGTGTTAATCTTGGTTTCTGATAGACTGGTCATAATCAATTTATGTTGATAAACTGTCCCGTGCTTCTTACTGGTCTGCTTTTGGTAGATGGCAGATAGCAGCGGGTGCTGTTATTGCAAACAAGTGTTTGGGGTTTTTCCTAGGCTGTTGAGCTGTCTCCTTTCTAATTTTCTATCTATGTGTTTAGTTAAAGTACTGTGTCTGTTCAAGGCTACAGCAACTCTGCATCTGGAAGAACACCATATGGGAAAAAGTTTTACTCCACTAAAGAAATTATGCTTCCCGTAACTCTGAGCATTCCGTTCTGTTTTGCTAGTGCAGGATGTAACTTTGCAAGACAGCACCACATTTAAAAAGCTGTAGATTTTGGCTGAATTAATAGAAATTAACAAGCATGACTCCAGCTTGTGAGACTGGGTGTCTGGGAGTTATCTAAATACTTCGTTCTGTTTTAAAAAAACATTTTTCTATCAGCTTTTTCAAAATTCCTGAGGATCTTTGTTTCCAGCCACCTTATCTAAACAAATCAAAACAAACACTGTGCACAGGTTCCTTGCTACCACAATAAATTGCTTGTTTTAACTGGGGTGGTTGTGGACTAGTTTGTTTCTAGGTATTTTTCCTTGTCTTTTGTGTTTGCCTGAGAAACAGCCTCAGCATGTAGGATTACGGGTCATCTGAGGTACTAACAATGTTTTAAATCATTCCAGAGGAAGCTTCTTGAAATTGTCTTGTGTTTAGGGAGCGGCAAGAGCCTGCACAGGGGCATTCCCATCGGGCAGCTGATAGAGGACTGCTCAGTTACCCCTTTTGTGTCCACACATGGAGCATGGAGCAGCTAAAGATGGCTTTCAGCAGGCTTCCTACTCCTGCTGTGTGCAGGTCAGGCCAGGTTGGGTTATCTGATCTTGAAGACTAAGGGGGTACTCATCTGCTTGCATACCCCTCCAGTGGGAGATGCTTGAGTAAGCTTTAGACTTTTACACCTCAGAAGAGTGGAGGCAAAGAGTTTACTGTGAAGTGACTGTAGTACATAGGCACAGGAATTGCTCTGGGTGTTGGCAGTAGCCACATGTGATGTCACAGGTTGTGGAGCTCTCACCTACCTCAGTACCCACTACAAAAATGGGTGAGACAGTGCTTTTGAGAGGTACTGAAAAGTGGAAAAGAGATGAGAGGAAGTCCTTCCCCCTCTAAGTGGCTTGCATCAAACCTAAATAATTTTTCACTTCCGATTCCTTGTTTGTGTGTGAGCAGGTAAGGAGATGAACAGCTTAAATATTAACTGTCAGTATCTGAGGGAAGGAAGTAAGTGGGATGCTGTATGACCTTTCTTACTTGATTTTCCAGCCCTCATCTTTTCATGACATGTAGCATTCTCAGCTGATTAGCATTTATGTCTTCATCCCTGGTAATTTTGACAAGATATTTTATGTTTGCTGTGGTGGGAGTAGTAAACATGCCATGTGCCACTTTCTTTCTGAATGGAGAGTGCCCCCAAAGCCCTAGCTTCCAGAGCAGTCAAGTGTGAACATGCCATTTAGGAAGTTCTACCTGTTCAGCATGGAAATATGAATGAAGACCAGTTTTAGCACTGGAAATGAGTTTCAATCCAAATGGCATCAAGAGAGGACCTCCAGGTATTCTTGGGGTTGGGTTGAACACAAATTCTTTGTTTCCACCAGGGTGAAAGGTTTCCTACTTAGGTTACCTAACCCAGCAGCCAGCGTGAGTAGACATTCATGTAAGCACAAGTACACGCTGGAGGCATTTTTTTCCCAAAGAAGCTGTAGCCTTTTTCTGTTATAAGAAGACACAGCCCTGACAGTAAGCAGCATCAGAGCCTGGCAGTGGACCCCTTTCCCTGTGAAAGTGGGCAGCAAAAAGCAACTGCACTGCACCTCCTCACTGCAAAATGCAAAGCACTAGTGAAATGTAAGAGCCCTCTGCTCCTCCATCAAGGTTTAATGTGACAGTTTCCTATTGGAATTTATTTTGGTGGCCATCCTTGGTCAATTCATGCTGAGCAGTTATTCTCCTGCTGCTACAGCAGCAGTCAAGATTTTGGTCTGAAATGTGAGTTTAAGGTGGGGGTTACTCTCTGGAAAGGAGAGGTTTGAGCTGTGAGCGTGTTGTCCATACTGCCCATCTCAGAAACTGACTTTATTTCTGTCTCATACTGTTCTTTGTAAAAACAGGAGGCCTGGATATAGCACTGGAAATTGAAGTGGCAGAGCCAATTTGTACTCATAAAATAAATAAAACTGGCCTTTGGTCTTAAAGTGTGTGATTTCTTTGGAAGGAAGAGGAAGAACAATTAAGATTGCTCAGAAGATTAAATTCTTTGTAATTGCTTGTTTTCAAATACCCCCTTAAACATGAGGAAATATCCAAGAAAGCTATTTATTTTTAAAAAGTATTTGTTGCAAAAAGGAATTCTGTCAAGCTGCCTTCCCTTTCTGCTATGAGCTGTCTCTGCCAAAAATTGAAAATTAGCTTGTGAGCAAGCATGATTGGACTGGCATCACAGGTGGATGGGCACCTGCTCAGAAAACTGCCTCCCCTCTCATGAGATGTGTTTCTTGCATCTCTTCATCCTTCTGGAACCGTACAGTGAGGTCAGAAATGTTTTACTTGGAGAGAAGTCTGGGGAATGGAACAATTCACGTAAAAGTGAAAAAGCACTGAACCAGCGAGTGACAGGCTGGCATTAAAAGCCTTATTATATGCCGTGTATCTTTGTTGTTTTACTCTGGTTCCTTGCACAGGATGCCCTCTTGATGTTCACCACTCATATTTCATCGTCCACTGGTTTGGTAAGGGTAGATTTCTGGAGGAGGTACTGAAAATGAGAAGGAGATCCTTAAAATGTTTAGTAAACTCCAGCATGCTTAAGCACCAATTTTGCTTCAAGCCAGCCTTCTGGGGCAGTCTTCGTTTTACAGTCCCAGACAGAGATGTCTGTTGAGATTATAGTTTAAAAATAATGTGCAAAAGTGGCTCTTGGCCCATCAGACCTTCCCAAACGTGCAGACAACTTTGCTGTCACACAGAGGAGAGGAATAATGCTTCCTCCAGTGGGGTATGTGTCATGAAAAGACTGTTGATACAGAAGGAGGTAAGGGAAGAGTTCTGATACTTGTTTTGTTTTTTTCCTGCAATTGCACATCTTGTTTTTAATAGTCATGAAAGGATGCTATGCTAGTCCAACAGACTCAGAAAGTCAGGTAGGGTATTTACTTCCTGAAAGGGATGCACAAGAGGATTTGCTTGGTTTATGTTAAACTTGTGTATACTTTCCATGAAGAGGAACACTTTTTTTTTTCCTTTTCCCTCTCTTCTTTTCTTCCCTTTTCCCGTGTGTTAAAAGAGTACAATTAGCAGTTTGCAAGGTTGTAACAATGACCCTGTGGTTCAAGTCATGCAGTTTCCTCCAGTGTGGGAAGGTGTTTGGGCTGATAGGGAAGCATCTGTGGCATGAGGTAGATAAAAGGGATTGTGAATGCTGTAATTTTGTTACTGCTTAGTCAGGAGATGTAACGCTGCAGATCACTGCTTCTGCCACATTTTTAAAGAATTTGTGTTGAAACAAAACCGTAAGTTGAAAACTGCTGCTCAAATCTGGGACAGCCTCACCCAGAAACATAGCACAGGCTGTGCTCTGTGTTCAGTGCCTCATCACGTATTGTGAAGGTTCACAGAGAAGGGCTGTTTCAGATTAAAGAAATCTTCCAAAGTGAAGGCCCTGGTGGAGAACATGGTGCCATCTACATAATATTCTTTGACTGGTTGAGCTCTTGCTTTACACAGCTCCTCTGCCTTAACAGGTGGCCTCTTGGCATGGATGGAGCAGTCTTGTCATCATTCAGCACTAACATTCCATATGCTGCAGGCCTGAGGATCTGCAGGAAAAAAATAGGAGTTGCCTGCCTACACCGACATTTCATACACACAAATTTAGACATGAAACCCAGAATCCTTGGATATAATACGCATTTGTGCTGCAAATTTGGAAGATTAGGGTCTGAAGCAGGTAAATCACTTTGAAAGGGTCTTTTTTTTTTCTCAGATACTGAGGCCAACACTCTGTCCTTTGTAAACTTGTTCTTGATGTCTCTAGAAAATAATATTTGCTAATTGTTCAGCAGATCTCTGATACTAATACAGATTCTTTACAAGAGAAAAACATTTCAATCTTTGTAGATTTACTTCATTTCAGTATGGCGTGATGGGGACTCAGAAGCATACAGTCATATAGTCATGCAGAAGAGTTGGTTAAAAATTCAGATATGTCAAGAATCTTTGCACTTCAGGCAGTTATAAGGAATCATTCTGGAGTGAAAAGGAATAATATTTAAGTATTCTTAGACCACTTTAACTTAGATTTCTCAATTTTTATTTGTTTCTTGATTGTTCAGCTGTTTCACGTTGCTGTTTGAATTTTTTGTTTTCACCAAGAACACTACAGTTTTTATTTGTATTTTTAAATAAACTTAAGGTTCTTTTGGGTGGGACTGATGTTTTACGGAGAAAAAAAAACAAAACCAAACAACAAAAAATAAGAAAAACCCCAACTTACTTTAAATTGATGGCAGTGGTGAGTATGAATTCCTGAAGGGACAAAGGGTGTTGGTTTATCTGAAGGCAGGTAGAGCAGAAAAGGGTTTAGCAGGGTGTATCTGCTGCCTTTACTGCTAAGCTACACTGCTGTTCTGAACACACATCATTACCATTAGCCCATTCATTCTTGCAACATACCAGTATGTTTTCCAAAACTGGTTGATATGAGAAACAGGTCATTTAAAAAAAAAAAAATTACATGGTGCAACTCCTTTAGGGTTCAGTGAAAACTGAGCATTTGCAAGTCAAATGGACAATTCCCATGAGTCTATGAAACAAGGGTCTGGAGCTCCATCTCCTGCACACTGGGGTAGTGCTCCAGTTACAGCTCTGTCCTCCAGTGACCTCCCAGGCATGTGGGGCTTTAGACACATGGTGTCAGGGAGAGTACAGAAGATCAATATCTTGTGACCTTCCGCTCCTTCAGTGACCACAGAGGAGGCAGAGTTACCTAAACTTCATATTGAATCAATAATCAGCCATAGGAATTGCATTTTAAATCTGTTTAACTTCATTTAAATAGGGTATTTTATTTCTCTGTGGCATAGTGTAAAATTCTGGGATGATCCAAGGGAATAAAATAGCTAACATTGTAAAATCTGTAACTGTGTATTAAAATATCTACCCCTCTACTGTGCAGACAGTATGGTAAGTGTTACACGAAGGCTCAAAATATTTCTTGTCACTTTAGGCTCACCAAAGCCACCGTTAGCTTAGGACAGGGATATGTTGAGTGCCTTTTTTTTTTTTTTTTCCTGGTGGGAACCTTATTTACATTCTCTTTTCATAGATTCATTCAACAGGTGACAAAGAGTTTCTTACCTACCCATTTTATAAATGTAGAGGCTTGACTTGCCTCATTTAATGTGGCTCAGACAGGTTATAGAGCATCTGGTGAAGTGAGCTACCGCTGCCTTCAAGGGTTCTTCTGTCAAAAATGTCACTTCAATCATTGCTGGTAAAGAATGTCTGTGCCTTCCCTCTGCTTATGCCCTAGAGGTAGTGAGAAAGCAAGTTAATATATTATGTAATTCCTCAGGCGAGTAAGATTTTCTTGAGTTATGTCATTTGTAGCATGTGTTACACTAAATTCAAGCCATTGTAACCCACAGTCCAGAGGGCCTTTGCAGGGGATGTCTGGTCAGCACAGCTCATGTTTTTACCTTAAACTATCAAGCCTCCAGGAAACTTAATCCAAGGGTACTCAAATGTCACTAGCCCACAGGCAGCAGTAATGAACAGGTATGATGCTGTAGAAAATGTGCTGCCTGTTTTCTCTGTCACCCTTTGAAATTTGGGTGGGGTCTTTTTTGTTTGTTTGTTTTCACAGGTAGGTTGTTGTTGGGGGGTTGTTTGTTTGTTTGTTTGTTTGTTTGTTTGTTTGGGGGATTTTTTCACATTCCTTGTGTCCAGTTGTTTTCTGTGTGGCTGATAATTTCCATACAAGCTGTGCAGCCCTACCCTGACCAGAGTCTTCTGAAACAGCTTACCAAAAGTGGCCTAAGCACTTCAGTTGACATTTCAGCCTCTCCTGTGGAAAGAATACAGTCAGGCCTTTTTTTGTTTCCTGATAGGTAAAAATTACTGCTAATTACTGCTTGGAGCTTGTGTCTTTCACAGCAGTCCTTCATATAATTGCTGTTTGTTAGTACTAAGCCTGCCACATGCTGTGTTGCTGGGTTGTGGCTCTCCCTGCCAGCCCCCTCCAGCATCCCCCTTCCCAACAAAAAAAAAACCCAACCAAAACCCAAATTAAAAAAAAAAAAACAAACAAAACAATAAAAACTAACTAAAACAACCTAAAAAAACCACCCCAAAACGGAAAAAAAAAAAAAAAAAAAACACAGGAAAAAAAAGCCAAACAAACCTAACCACAAAAAACCTAAACCAGTAAACTTCAGCTTATGCTAGCTTGAAAACAGGTCTGTTGCCAACACTGCTTTTGAAAGTATCTCTAAGGAGGTGGCTCCCTTACAGATTAAGTGAATTCATGCTCTTTCTAAGTAGTGTGAACTGGCATTTTCTTTGTGAAATGGACTCTGTGTGAATGGACTGAGGGTATAGGCTTTTTTTTTTTTTTAATAAACCAGGTCTCCCTTAGCCTGTGACATCGCAGTACTGTAATGAGCTGGGGAAGGAATTTGATTTAGCAAGCCAAAAAAAACTAAGCCCTTTATGAAAAACAACATATTTGGGGTTTGCTTCAGAGTTTACAGAAACAGAGAGAAAGGGCAAGCTAAGGTTTCTGACCTGCCGCACATTATCTACCATGTTTAGTCCTTTTCTTTCTATACTGGGAATTGTATTTAAAATATCATTTTTCCAGGTGATACTTGTGGAATTCATTGCACTGTAGCTGGTTTGTTTATTGTGAGCAGTAGTGAAATTTACAGCCTTCCTAGTAGATGTAATACAGGCAGATATTGATTCCAAGGAGAAAATATACTTTTGTATATCCTGTGCACGTGATAACTAGGAAAACCACCTAGCATATTCAGTGTCTGTATTCTTCAGACAGCACTTGCAAAGTCTTCTGGCTGAGCTTTTAGTTGCTCTGAAGGGGTATGTTTCCCACTAGTTGAGTGTGTTACCCTTCTTGACACTGAAGCAAATTTCGTTTCATCAAGATGCTCTCAAGTGTGTCTGTTCAGCTTCATCTTTCAGTGGTTTAACACTGGAGGAAATTAGACATAGTACTATAAGCAGTCACTTATAGCAGCAACAGCATTCCTGGGTTTTATGGCATTTGATGTGTGCTGTGGCACTAAGTTGATACCTCTGTGCATGCACCAGGATAACACATTCTTTAACTCCTAAGAAATGAGGAAGGTTGTTTTAGAGGAAGGTATCTGGAAGCCAGGATGACTTGCTCACTCCTACTAGTCTGTGCTTTGGCTTTTAGGTACACAGACTCCATAGCTGAAGTCTCATGCAGTCAGTTCAAATACTGAAAACCAAGCTATTGCTTGTGTGATGTGCTAGTAAACAATACTCTTTTGAGAAGGTCTGGTCTTTCCCCCTCTCTAAAGCACTTTGATCTGGAATGTGTCAAACTGGTATTTCTACAGACATGTGAGGTGCTGCCTGGTGTTTAATGCTGAGCCTTTTTATGACTGTTTAAAATAGGTCCAAGTAAGCATTCCCTATCAATTAGCAAATTCTCTGAGGAGTACAGCAACTCTTAAAGTAATAGTTTAGTACGCTTTAGTGATCTTGACAACATTAAATGAATTAACCACTCTTTATTTCAATATTTTGTAATTAGGTAAAAAAGAACCCACAACTGCAGGACTGGGCAACCTGAAGGAGTTTTAAAGCAGAGCAGTTTGAAGTGGAATACTAAGTTCAGTTAATACCATTTTCCTCCACCGTTATCTTAATTCTTCACGTGCCAAAAGAGCAAGCAATGAATGTTTTAATCAAATAATATCCTAATGTAGTCCAGATGTGCTGTAGGTCCTTTTAATCAGTGCCTTTTCAGCAGGAAAAGGAGTAATGTGAGTTCTTGCTTGGGAGAGGTGGGGGGAGCAGGGGCAGAGGGACAGGAAGTGACAGGTGCTGAAAGATGTCCCAGGGATTTCTCAACTGCCTTCTCCCAAATAAGAAATTAAAAAAAAAAATCCTATGGAGATGTCTGCTAGGGAAGGCAGGAGCCTCCCTTGGAATGGAAAATGTAAACCCCCTTCCCTCCGAATTACTGTGATTTTGAAATTAAGGGGCTCTTAGGTAAAGATATGAGGATAGGAATAACAGTTCTTTACTAGTATGTACAATAAAGCCAACAAACACCACCACCTCTGGCACTGACACCAAGCAGCACCACGAGCCTCGTGACCCCTTCTCGGCCGCGGGCGCTTTCCCTGTTGATGCAGTTCCGGTCACGGCCAGCGGGGGCGCTGGTGGCTCTCGGCGGGCAGGGCGGTTGCGGGGATTCCCCCACGGCTGCAGGGGGCGCTGTGGCGCGGGCTCGGGGAGCGTCAGCCTCGCTCTGAGCAGGGCAAAGAGTGATGAGCCCAAGATCGCGGGCATTTGAGCAGATGGGGACAGGTCCCTCTTCTAGTGAGGTGAGTATTAACAAAGTCGCAGTTCAGTGGCTGCTCTCACAAGTGGAGGCTCACCCCACGGCAGAAGAAGCAGCTCTGGGCTGGGCTCCGGCGGCAGCAGCGAACTCCGTCCCTCAGGTAGCAGCTCCAACTGTCCTCCTCCAAAGCTCAGAGAGAGAGGGAGAGCCAGCATCTGCCCCAGCCCTGTCCCCCACCTGCCCCCACTCTTGTAGTATCTCTGTCCCTCTGGAGAGAAAACTCCCCCAGCTGAGAGAAGTGCAGCTGGATGCCCTCCTTGCCCCTGAGCCTGGCCACTTTTTTGTTTTCTTAAGTACCCATAAGTACACAGTAGTCAGTGTTCCTTACCACCTTGTAGGAATAATTCTATAAGTATGAAGGAACAAAAGAAAAGAAACCTAACCCCCAACAGCAAGTCTCACTTTCAATGAAATATTCTCCTGCAGGACATAATAAGATGACTAAAATGCATAGTTTTTGTTATGAGCTAGATGAAGTTTCTAGCTGTTCACAACCCCAGACTCATATGGGTATGTCATATTTATAGCCTAAGGACAGCCATGGCATGTGAAGAATTTAGCAACATCCTCCTTCTTACAGACTGTACATGTTTGGCCTCTCACTAGCAAAACTGTTTTGTAGACTCTGTAGTCTGACTTTCTGTTAAATATTAATTATTTGCTGGATATTTATTGAAATGGTGTGTCGAAGTCCAGCATTCTGACTACATTGGATTCATCAGTTAACGATAGCAAGTTTAATTTTGTTGATCCGTATCTTTGAAGGGGGATTTTTCTACATGCACTATCCAGAAAATTAAATTTCATGATGTGCCATTCTTGTTGGAAGTGGCTTCTCTTCCCACTTGTGTGCGTAACAAAGCTGATGGCAGAGACTTCAGTTATATCCATCGACCACCATCATATTTCCCCCCTCTTCACTTACATAATGTGATTTTTGAGCTAGTACTAGGCTAGGTATCCTCTTTTATCGTGTCCTTTCCGTTTTCTTTTTATAATGTTCCTGTCGTGGGCTTTTGCCTGAGTCTGGAGGTAGCAGCCTGAAATACATTTTTGGTACAGCTAATTCTAAATAGGGATCTTTTTAAGCCACTACATGCTCTCTCTTAGTAGAGAGTTTTAGAGGTCTCTAGCTTTAAAATACTTCAATTTCCTTGAAAAACTGGGAAGAAAGCAATCCGTAGAGTGCTTAAGCCGGCTGGCTGGTTGAGCCCTCAGACTGTAACCTTCCCAAGACTAACTGCTTGCAGTGAATAAACATTGCCCTGTTCTTTGTGCTCCTGGCAGAGCAGGCTACCACTTGGTGAGACACACTGCACCAAGCACAGTTACGTAGGCATATCTTCATTTAAGGAGATTTTGCTGTGATGGGTCTTAATCTAATGGATGAGAGCAGCTGTAATGAGCCGTACTGATAAAGACAAAACATCAACAATAATTCTTAACTTCCTTCAGCTGTCAGAGAAACAGATGTTCGGCCTTGCATTTCTGAACAAAATTCGTTCCTTTAGCTCAGCATGGCCTCTGTGGCAGTAGTCCTGTCAAACTCCAGTAGGTGTTGAGCAGCCATGCCTTTCAGAAGTGCAGCAAGTACTAATTAGGCTTTAGGAAATAGTTAAAAGCAGTAAGATCTCCAACAGTTAACATTTGTGAAACAGGGAATTGAAAGCAAAAAATCTTAGTCTTTATTGGCACAGGTTTATATGTGGTTGTTTCAGTTAAAGCATTCAATTCCTACTCACTTGCCCTAGAAAGTAAGTGGTTGAAGAACTCCAGCATAGAGATCGTGTATCTTTTTTCAGAAAATGCAGGTTAGGCTGCCATTTATGAAATACTTACTGAACTGTACCAGCTGCTGAAAGACAGTATCGTCAGAAGACTTTAATACTAATACATCTCAGCCTATTTGTTTGTTTAAGGCAGGTTTATCTCTGTTCCTCACATCTACTAAAGCAGGTTTTCCTAGCAACTGTAATACCTGTTCAGAGAGCAAGTGAACTGCATGGCCTTTTGTCTCTATTTATTGCCTTCCTCCTGCTCCTGTCTAACCCACATTCCTTCCTCAGGAGGGCCCTTTCCTGTTCACCAAAATTATTAACATGCCAGTATTTTTCTCAAGATCTCTCATTTACTTAGGAGAGTTGTAGATTCATTCTTTAGATGGAACAGGAACCCTGTGCCCCTATGAAAAGACTGAGGAATTTTCCCCTCGTCTCTATTCTTGTTCACGTAAGCGACTGCAAAGGTCACTCTTTCCTTGTGCTGATGTTATCTAGATGGGTTAGAGAGTATTAAGAGCAAGGCTTAGTTTAGCGTCCTTTCCCCTCCCTGCTGGGATTAGATTATGCTTTATCAGAGCAATTGTTCCATCCTCAACGTGTGCAGGGCAGATTTCAACTGCAGCATTTTCTGAAACTGATTTTTCATGCATACATTCAGAAGTTGTGTTCTGCTCAAGTCAGTATTAGGCTCTCTGTTAAGCTGAACATTTCTCTTCCCCTTATTCAGCTGAGATTTCTCCTCTTTCATTTAACATTGAATAGGCAAGCCCTTAGCTCAGCTCCACCAGCACCAGCTGAGTGGGGAGCCCTACCCAGGGGGACTCCGTTAAGTACAATGGTACAGGATCTGTGACCTTCAGTTGTGAAGTAGAAATTCTCCTTCTGTTCCTTCAGGATTTTATCACACATTGAATTGCCTGCCAGGTGTGGACAGTTTCCTAATTGTGCCATATTTGTTATGTGTTGGTTGGATGGGATGCTCTTTATTTCTCCACCAGATCATTGTGCTCCCTTAGGCAGCATTGGAGGCTGCTTCACAAGATCATGCTTACCAATTTAAGTGACTTAGCACCACAACCTCTTTAAATCAAGTACCCCAGCTGTTGGAATTCAATCTTGTTTCAGCAAAAGCAGATTTTGGAGAAAAGCCATGGAAGAATAAGCCTTGGGAAAAATATGTAACAAAGTTAAAAAGTACTAACCATCTGTGGTGGTGCACTTGATTAACATGGTTTGTATTGACCTTGAGTCCAGTGCTGTCCCTCGGTGGCATTGGTTTGTTTCCCATGCCTGCACATGGCATGTGCTGTCCTTTCTGTTCTAAGGAACTGAGTGAAGCAGCATGAGAAATAATAATACTGGTGCATTTTAATTCGAGGGAGAAACAATTGTGCAAATGAAAAGAGCATCAGAAGAGGGAATTGATGAGAGTGAAGATAAAAACACATTTTTCTGGATGAAATGTGTTCTTTCGCATACATTTACTGCTCTAATTCAGTTGCACTTTCAGGCTGACCTACATTACAAGAAGCCAGCAGTGCAGAGAATCAGAGAATGGCCTTTTGACTGCAGGTACCTGAAATCATCACCAATTTACTGATCTCTTGGGTTCTTCAAGCTCCTGCTTCTCCCTGTGTGCAACTGATGGAAAATGGGGTGTGAGTGTGGAGTGTGGCAGTACCAAACAGTTCTGCACTTTCTTAATGAGAGTTTAATGACAGTTTCCTGTAATTTCAGATTTGCATCTTGATAATATAAAATTTTCATAGCAAAGCTAACCAGCCCCACACAGAGCAGTATCTGCATCTACACCACATAAATATATGTTGCTTTCCATACTACCAGCTGTGTGACCATCATACTCTGATAAACTCTGCATTGTCTTTTTCCTTTATCTGAGGTGATATTTCTTTTCACTCAGCAATTAGCAGCCTTTTGTCCCTAAATATTAATTTCTGCATAAGACACTTGTCCGTACAGGTGCTTTGTGCAGTTACAGTTCTTTGCAGGAATTAAAATATTTTGTAAAAGAACTCAGTGTTTTATTGTTGCTTTTTTCCAACAGCTGCACAAGCATTGAAGAAGGATGATACTTAATTTACTTGCTGCTGTAGCACTAGTTGAAATGTAGTCATTAGGGTTGCAAATTTTTCATGGAGGGAGCAAATCTGTATGCTTAGGAAGCAAGAGAAAATAACTGGCATACAAGATCAGCTGGTTTCCTACCAATAGAATACATCTTCAATTTATGTACTCTGGAGTTAGTAGGAAATAGTATGGTTTGTTACAAATTTGGATCCTGACTTACCCAGGAAAAGAATTCACCTATTTATTATTGAGGGCACAAAAAATAGAGGCACATATGGAGAAATACAGTATCAAATGAGTGTGTCCTCATTATTAAAATATCCTTTCATACAATATATGTCTTATCATTAAAATAGTCATAATTCTTGGGCCATTTTTATCCCTCTTGAATTTATTACAGCAGCAAAAGAAGATTGGAGTTTGATTTGATAGAAGAGCTTTGTAGTGTATCACATGGGGAAACTGAAGCCTGTGGCTCACATAGAATGAAAAGAATATTGCAAAGCCTTTTCACATGTTTTATGAATGAATGCAATCACAACTTCTTTGGTAAAACATGAGAAAAGGAAATAGGAAAACCACATTGAAATGTCACACAGCAACCTCTCCAAGTAAGCACTTTCTTTGGCATTTCCCCACATCTCTTATTACTATCTGTATTCCAAAAGAGCCCCTCACTGCTTCTTAGATGGAGGTAGTATGTGGTCAAGTTGCATTGATTTTTGTTGTGTTTTAATGTGCTCTTGTGATTTCTGAAGTGTTTAGGAAACAAACCAGCATTTCGCAAAGAAAATATTGTACTGTCTGGCTAGCTCAGAAAAGTCACCAGGGAGTGTGGAGAGCTGCTTGCAGAGAATGTTGTGACACTCAACACTAACACATTTTAGAAACCAGTTTCAGTCTTTGTATTGAGGGCACTGTGTAATGCACTGTGAGAGGAACAGGCTAGGTTTTGCTTTTTGTGCGCAAGTAGGATTGTGAATGGTGCTATTCAGGGTAGTGTCAGCATGTGCTTGACGTGTCTTAAATTCAAAATTTGGCAACAGGATTTGAGGATTTTTTTTCTGAAACTTGAATTATATTTCATTAAGTGAAAACTTGTGAATTTTTTGGACAACACTTCCCTTAGTAGTTTTAAGACCTTTAGATGTCAGTGTAAAATACTGTAGGAAAAAGGGAGACCTTTTTGCATGGGAGTAAGAAGACACACTTTGGGTTTGAATTTGGGCTTTTTTTGTGTTTTGATTAATGTTTTTTAGTTAAAAAAATGTATAGTTTCTGTAGGTAATGTGAGTAGAAACCCTTTCTTTCCTTGAGTTCCACATCATCATCTTCACCCCTTCCCTGCCCCCCCATTTCTAGGATCTTTTTTGGATATTTTTTTCCTGCTACTGCTTCCTCTTAGCTCACCCAAATAGGAAGTTTCCAAAACACAAATGTTTGGCCCATTTCTTCAGACTGCTTTGTGCAAAGGCCCCCACTGGCACATTCGTCTTCCTCCAGTGTCAAGGGGAGTTCACCTCATTTTTGGAGGTGGATGGGGTAGCAGCTGCCCAATGAGGCCCTGCTAAGGGAGGGAGCGCAGGAGCCATTGTGAAATAGGAGCTGCCACAGTGATTTGGGCTGTCATTCCCACCTGGGATGGGGTGGGATGGTGGCGCCTGTCTGACCACCTGTTGTGTGGTAGAGAACATGAGCGGTGAGGGATGGATGCTATCACCTTTTACAGTTGTAGCTTTTCTTATTCATTAAGGACTGCAACATTTCAGGTCCTCCCATCCTTTTAAAAAAAAGGAGTTCTGGAAAGACTTACTGTCACTAGCAAGCATGGAGCAATACCTCTTCTGGCTAGGAGTGGTCTCTGGACAGGGTGTCTGTCTGCAACCACAGAAGTTCAGTTGACTTTGTGTCTTTGCAGTTTGGGATTGGCTCCATCTGTTACACAGGTGGTGACTGTTCTTCAAAAGAGTGAGGTGAATGATAGCAGCTGCTTTCCTGAAGGTTTGCCAGAGTCAATCTTCTAACAAATTCATCATTTGCTTCTTTCTTAATTGCATATAAGACAGTCAGAAAGGCATGCCAAGACAGTAGGTAAAGAGGGAGAAGATGACTGACATCAGCAAGGAGGTATAGATTAGTCAGTAAACTGCAAATTAGGTTTTACTACTAAAACTGCTTGATGTGTGGTTGGCCCAAGAGATTGAAGAGAAGAGTGGAAAGGGTTGAACAAAACACTGGTTCAGCGCTGCAGCAGGGGGAGAAGGAGCAAATGAAGTACAGGACATCTCCAAAAGAATAAGAAAGCTGAAGAAATGGAAGGTTGACAGCACTAACAAAGCCAGGAGACCAACAGCATCAAAAGCTGTCTTGAACTTGGCTGGAGTGATTGTAGAAGCCCACAATGAGGAAACTTTCAGATTGTCTTACACCATGAAACTTCTTAGTTGTTTAATCCTTTCCCTTCCCACCACTGCCACTGGTGCTTCAGAAGAATGTTGGTCTGACTCAGAAGGATTGCCTCCCACTTGTTTCCGTGGGCATTTTTTGTTGTGTTGAACAAAGGAAGGCACTGGCAGCACATTTGTTGGGTCTTTCTAGTAGTACACCCACATTTTTTTTCCTTCTAAAAGAGCTGATTGCCCAAACACTTACACTTTTGTAGATGAAGAATTCAGCCAAAGAGAAAATATGCTAATAATTTTCTAAGTTGCTAATAACTGTGGTTTACTACAGAGTGAGCGGCATTGTAGAAGTGACACTAATTGCCCTGTTGCATCTTGACTTAGACAGAAATGAACGCACTTTCAGAGATTGTGTAAATGTAACGGCAACTTCTGGAAAATCTGGGTCTAGTGAGTAGTTTAAGGACATCATTGTGAATGTCATATGGCTGACTACAATTAGGTTTGAATGCAGCCCTTTTCCCATTCACAGGTCTTTGTAATGGTGCAGGCTTTGAAAACCCTTCTCCCTGTAGGCAGCAAATACAAAGCTGCTGGTACAGGCTTATCAAGGAGGAGCATAAGCACTCCCCTGGAAAGCTCCCCTCATTCTCCCAAAGAGCTGAGGCATGGGGTCTGTGTGTATCCCACTGCTCCCTTTCTCCAAAACTTCTCCCACCCATGGTGGTTCATCCCTAACATCTGCCATTTTCCCACACCCAGTCAGTTGTCCTGGGCAGGTGCTGTGGCCTGAACTGTCTTGAAAAGCTTTGTTATCTCAGTTCTCTCCTTCAAGTAATTCATCAGTAGATTTATTTCTGCTCCTCGCAAGAGTGTCTGGAGCATAGTCTTCATTGCCATGGCCTCGCAGAGTTGTCCCCAGGTTCTGCCAGAATGTTTTGAGGGAAAAAAAAAAATGGGTGGTTCTTTTAAATGTGTTTTTTTCCTCTTCTAGCAATCCTCACTGACTTCTCTGCTCAGTTACTAATCCCTAACACTGAAAGGCTCCTCTAATAAGAACCAGTGTTTTCTCCTAGGTTTCACTGCATAATTATCTGTTTTGCTACATAATTACATGTCCCATGCTAATTACATAGACACATGCACTTCGAGAATTACATGCTGTCACAAATGCACACCCTGATTGGACTGTTACATGCATGTGCCTTAATTATGAGTTATGGATTGCAGCTATGGTGAGAGGATGGGCTCTTACTGGCAAAGAGATTCAGGCAAAAAACTGCACCTGTGGTTCTGTTACCAAACTTGGATATCCAAATATGGTGTGAACTGGAGTGGTTCACACATTAGAGCAGTGGTGGAAATAGACATGCTTTAGTGAATGCAGTCTTTGGGACAGTGAGGTGTATTTCCAGCTCTGTGGTGTGCAGGTACGGGAAGTACAGGAACAAGGCACCCTTTGACTCTGGTTTGGCTCTGCAGGGAAATGTGTTTCAGTGGCAGGAGAACGCATCTTCATTAACTGATATTCTGTGTCCGTTCAAGATACATTTTTGTAGCTACAGAGAATGCAGTTAGCTACCAATGTTATTAGGGCTTTGATCTGTCAGATTAGAAGCAAATATTAGCTGGGGCATAATTGCATGTCCGTGGTGTGTGTGAAAGGGGACAGCTGCCAGTACTGCACTTTGCACAGACTGCTCTAGGTGCCACCATACTCGTTTTTGCACCAGGAAGTCAAGCAAGGAAGATGTAACACCAAATATCAAAAAGGTATTGCTATCTTAAATCCTGTCACTTGAGTACCTATTGTGTATGTGGAACTCTGCCAGTAAATCAAGAGGAATACTTGCCCTTTCAGGTTAAAAGAAACCTTTATTGATGATTCTTTCATTCCATCTCTGCCTTCTTGAAAAAGTAAGCACTTTTTATACTCACTCTGTATTTGTTTGCAGAGCATCTGATTTCTTGAATGTACCATTAACAGGACTAAATAAGAAACTGTCCACATTTAGATATTTAAATTATGAAAAATACAATATGCTTTAAGAAAAGAACTGCTATAAACTTCAGCTGGAATATTTCTAAGTTCAACAGAAAATGAAGAAGTAAAGCAAGTAAAACCAGTGAAGTTTGTCAGGTAATATATGTAGACAAAAGCAGGTTGTTTGTTTTTAAAGATTTTTTCCCAATGTTGAAGCACAGTTAGGAAGAAAATATCTAATGGCTGAAGCCAGCATTGTCTTCAACTGTGTATGACTACGTAATTCGACAGAAAGCTCTTCAGAGTGTTTTTAGAAGGAGCTCTTCTAGGTGACTGGCTGTAATTCCTTGGTGTGTCAAATGCATTTAACTGCCTGTATAAATCCAGTGGCAATGTGATTGTTCAGGTCACTGGTAAGTGCTCCTTGTTGATCATCTTCTGCTGCAGTGTATATTAATAGCATGCTGGATCAGGGACAGCAAGGCAGGGGTGACTAGCAGACAATGGTGCTCTTGTTGGTAGCCACTGAGTTCACGGGGTTTGATCAATGCCATTTGCTTTCCAAGTCAGTGCCTCACACATAGAAACATATATGGAAAGCAAGACAGACCTCAGATACCACCTCTCTGTTTTAAAAGGTGAGTCAAAGTGAATCATTATCACTTCTGGTTTTCATGATTTAGGAAGTTACCAAGTGCTTTTTGAAAAACCATGTTTAAAATGTCCTCTTTGTCTTTGGTGTTTTGGATTGTTTTTGTCTTCTGGCAGTATAGAATTATTGAGAAGTTAATTGATGCGTTACCAACTTAATTAGAAGTTCCTTAAGACTTTACTCACAGGAAGTTCATTAGGCTGCGTAACCAGTAAAATCTGTCTTATAGTACTTATTTCAATTATCTCCTTGTGAACAGAGGCAACACATCAGGGAGAAACATTAATCCAGTACATCTGTACTACAGATCAAAGAAGTGAGAGGGAGGATATCATGACTGTGGTCCCTGTCATGCTCCTTGTGGTGTTCTTCATGCTGTGGGAGTTGCAGATGCTTCCTGTCTCCCAAGTGCAATTGTGTGTGGGTTTCCATGTGGGATGGAGAAAGACCTCATGTCTTTCCAGCACCATGTAATTCTACTCCATGCTTGATGACCAGGATAGAGCCACTGAGAATTGAACATGCCCTATCGTTGCCACATCATTTTTCCTAACTTGGTGGGAATCACCAGCTCTTTTGGAACATTGGTATCTGTTTCTGCAAAGCACAGGCAGTAATACTTTTCATCAGTAGAAGCATTATGAGATTTCCTTTAGGTCTGGAAAGCATTTTTAGAGTACCAAGATGATAGGTGGTGTGTACTGCAGTACAAATCTTTGAGCAATCTAAACTGCCAAGTTACTGTTGACTTAGAAATTCAAAGCTTATTCCTGGTCACAGACCAAGACATAGGCATGAAATAATGACAAAGTGAGGATGGTAAGCAAACAGGAGATTCTTAAATGAAAGTTTGTTTTTGTTTTAGTACCTTTTCCAGCATATGGTAAGGTAACTTCCTGTTTTTTGTGTTAATGGCTTGCCTTGCTTTCCCACGCTCTGAAGGAATGCTTTAATCTTAACTTTAAGACGTGCTAAGATTTGTTTTCCAGATGGTGTTTGCTCTGCAAAAAATTAGATACTCATTTTTTAAGACTTCGTAATTTTGCTCTCTTTTACTTTAGAAATCTTCCAGAATCTCTGAGGATGACATCAGGTTAAGAAAAAACAGAGACCAAAACTGTGCCAATTTCTTGGAGCCAGCTACTGTGCTTGCTACAAAGGAAGAGAAAATGGAAATTGAAGTTCCGGTTTCTGAACATAAAAGCATCACCACAGTGGCTTCACCACATCCCATAGAAAATCCAACCCACTTCTTTTCCCCTGCTTCCAGCCGAAATGGACTTAGGGACAGGCATGAATCTCTGGACAGTGAAGTTGCTAAAGAGATCAGATACCTAGATGAAGTGCTGGAGGCAAATTGTTGTGATTCTGCCGCAGACAGTACATTTAATGGGACATCCTCCCCTGAACCAAGTGCAGTCTCCATTATGGATGGTTCAGGAGCATCTGCTAATGTCAGTAAAGAGTCAGTATCCAATGAAAGGGAAGAAGATGTAGCAGACAAGCAGGCATCCTTGGAGGTTGAGCCATGTGAAGCTAGTATAACAGATGAGAACCTGCAATCTAATGGGCATTCCTTGGGTGGACTGAAAGAGGACACTAGGGAGAGTCTGAAGGTGCCAGGAAGTCCCACCTCTTCAAACAGTTCTAGAAGATCCTCAAAGGATGGAGAAACAACTCTTACAACCCTTAAGAAAGAGGCAAAGTTTGAACTGCGAGCCTTCCATGAAGACAAGAAGCCCTCAAAGCTCTTTGAAGATGAAGAAGAGAAGGAAAAATACAGAGTCCGCAAAGTGAGACCATCAGAAGAAATGATGGAACTTGAAAAAGAAAGAAGGGAACTCATTAAAAGCCAGGCTGTCAGGAAAAACCCCAACATTGCTGCCAAATGGTGGAACCCTCCTCAGGAGAAGCCCCTGGAGGATCAGCTGGATGAAGAGCATCTGGAGTCTCACAAGAAATACAAGGAGCGCAAGGAGAGGCAGCAGCAGCAGCAAGGTGCAGCACCAACATCCCCCAAAGAGGTCAGCTGCTCCTTTGTATCCCCAGAGCCAGTCAATATCAAGAAAGAAGATATTGTCACAGAGCAAATTGACTTCTCGGCTGCCAGGAAGCAGTTCCAGCTGATGGAGCATTCAGGGCCATCACAGGGTCAGGCCCTACCAAGGCGGTCAGGAACACCCAAAATGTTCTCCATCAAACCCTTCTACAAAAGCCTCAATTCTCCAAATGTGGACAGGCCAATGTCCTCTCTGACGAGACCCGTTTCAGTGTGTGGGCAAACTGGACAGCTTGAGGGAAACAATGCCACAGCTGTCAAAGCACAGAAAGTCTCCTGTAGCCCAGAAGGTGACAAAAGCACTCAGGCTACCACAGCTGACACAGCAAGAGAGTTACCTTGCACTGATAGCCCCAGAGCTGCACCAGCCTCAAAACTGTGGGCAGAGGATGGAGAATTCATGAGTGCAAAGGCAGTCTTCACAATGGTGAAGGATGATGGACAGGGAATTCTAGATCACTTACCAAAGTCAGGCAGCGCTTCTTCACCTCCAGAGGAGCTTGACTCCGGTTTGGACGACTTGTCTGTCAGATCTCAGGACACCACCGTCTTGGAGACCCTTTCCAATGACTTCAGCATGGATAACATAAGTGACAGCGGTGCCTCCAATGAGACCATGAGCGCCCTGCAGGAGAGTTCTCTAGCAGATTTCTCTCTGCCGCAGACCCCGCAGCCTGAAACTCCAGCAGAGTGCCGGGCTGAAGGCATCTCCAAATCTTTCAGTGACCCAGGCTGTGATTCACCCTCCTCTGCCTTGGCAGACTCCATGCTGATGGACGACCAGCTGGAATACCACGCTGGCCTGCTGGTTCAAAACGCCATCCAACAAGCCATAGCTGAGCAGGTGGATAAAGGGAACCCGACAGAAGAAGAAATCCCAGCAGAGAAAGAGGTCTCAGGCAAAGAGAAGCCAGCAGGCACTGGGCCAGTTCCAGCCTCCAAGGAGCCTCAGAATCCAATGTTTGAGCCACCCCAGGTGTCTTCACCAGTTCAAGAGAAAAGGGACACCATACCAAAGACTTCAAAAGAGGAAGACTCAGGACTCAGGGAAGGGAAGAGTTTGCAGCAGTCACCTGTGTACTCAGCCAGCCAGCCATTCCTCGTGGAGGAAAACAGGCATGAAGTCAGCTATTTCAGCAAGTATTCAGAGGCAGCGGAGCTTCGGAGCACCGCTTCCATCCTGGCCACACAGGAGCCCGAAGTGACCGTGGGCCCTTTCAAGTTACGGTCAAGGAAACAGCGGACTTTGTCAATGATAGAGGAAGAGATCAGAGCTGCTCAGGAGCGCGAAGAGGAGCTGAAGAGGCAGCGGCAGGGTCTGCAAATGGCACCAAACCCTGTTACAAAGAGTGCACCGCCCATGCCCACCAGAACCGTGTCTTACAAAACTGCACCAGGTAAGACCTCAAAGTATCAAAGCGAAAGTGAAATGTGACTGAAGGGTCAGGTGTAGTTTAGTTTTATGTAATCTTTTAATGAAAACATTGTTTGCAGGGGGTGGGAGGGCAGATGACTTCATCTGCCTGGAAACTGCATGGGACAGTTTAATTTTCTGGCCATGAGCACACCTGTGGAAGGTTCTGGTTTTTCACAAATACAGTGCAGAGATTCTGATCATCCTTACTAAACCCCATTCTGTATTTAGCCACTGCCACATAGTAGCATGACATGTCCATGGCTGTGCTGCTCAGACCACCCACTGAAATTCAGGATCATTTCAAGGAAGCACAGCAGCAGTTTTTACAGCTATGTGGCTATTTGAAAGACAAACATCGAAGGCCTTCCTTAACAGGCGTCCTGTTCTCTTGCATGTCATTAGGGAAGTACAAAAGTAAGATAGATGTGCAGATTTTGGGGTATGAATCAGATTTCTTTTTTTGTGCATTTTGCTTTCTGTTTTGAGTTTTTGGTCTTGAAGAGCTTTGTCTTGTAAAATGATATCCAGAGCTATGAGTTGCCATGTATTTTAGCTGCTATTATTCACTACTGAATTAAACAGGCATCACAAACAAAATGTTGATTAGATTCATTGGAAGTCCTCTTGACTGATCAGTTTCTGGGTAGTTTTACTGACGTTCACGGCAGTTATAGCATATCTCTCTCCCCTTTCCCCTTCTCAAGAAATAATGTCAAGCACTGATACCTTCTAAATATAATATGGAAAAATACATATTAAAAAACTCCAGAAACACACACCAGGCTTATTTCTGTGTAGTGATTTTTATTAAGCATATACCTGCATGTGCTTTGCAGGTGCCCATAAGGTTTATTAACATTGGTCATTGTGAAAATGTATTCATTCTACCAAGAGTACTTAAATGCTGTCTTTATTTCCAGTGGTGTAAATTCAAGCCAGTGTTAGTAATTTTCTTTTGAAAGTCATGGTAAGCTTGAATAAGATAGAGATTTAGCCCATTACTCAATACAATTGTGAACTTTGAGTTTAATGGAGCACATAAATATGAATTCTTAGTTTTGTTTCTTCTGCAAAGAGGATGATCTTAACAGGTATTTTTTGAAAAAAATGAAAGCAAATTTGAAAGCAAATACCAGTCTTTTCTTTGAAATGCTGCTGTTATAACTCCTCTAGTACAGCATTTTTCATAAAGATCCTCTCTTATCTGAAGTGTTCTGGGAAATGTTTGATAAGATGTGAGATACAGGGTACCACAGACATCAGTTAGGAGGACTTGTTTCGTAAAGGTGTTCTTATGACTGTGTTCAAAAACAGCATCATCTGTAGCTGAAAGTGCTCAAAATGGGGCTGATAATGATTGTATTTTACTCAGAAGTGATGTTGGATGGGCTGCTGACACTAATGCTTGTTTCAACAGAGCTTCTGGGAAAATAGTGTACTTCTGCTTTCTCTACACAACAAGGCATTTACTTTGTGTCTGTAAAAATGCTTTCTCGTAAATTGCATTCTAGAGAAAATTACAAACTTCTGTTTATAATGAATCATTCCGGACAGTTTCGTTTAAATGTCCGACTGCCATATGTTCAAGAAAGAAAATTGGGATCTCCTAGCCAATGACTCAAGCTACTACAATTTGCAGCCAGTGACAAAGCAAAGAAATAATTTCTAGGAAAAGATAAGTATGTGGCAGTGTTTAAGAATATCATTGATCAAAAAAACGCAAAAAACATTGCCAAAGTTCTTAGTTCTCCTACTTTTGGTGCTTTCTGAACAGCAGATGTGCTCAGCATAGCTCTCAGCTGCAGGACATCAGCTCAGCACCCTTAGCATTGGAAGGTGTGTAAACCTCAGTTCTTGTCTTCCTTGCCGTCTCTTTAGCCAGCTATATTGCTGTTAACACCTGCAGCCACCCTTAGAAATAGGGTGAAGGAATACCATGTAATCCCTTGCAAGATTGCAGCAACCTCCCTTTTAACCTCCCTTTTACAGGGTCTTTTCAATATTTGTGAGAAGAGGTGAATTGTAGTTTAGCAGAGGCACAAACGTCAGGCTGTTAGGATAGACAGAGCAGAGGTGACATACAAAGCAGAAAAGGAAACCTGCTTCTGGTGGGCCCAGTAAGGAATATGCTGTAGAACATGTCTGGTACTGAAGTATGTATATCTGGTTTCACAGAGAAAAATAATAGTAATTCTAGTACTGATGATAATAATGACAAAAAAGAAGCAGAGGTATTTCTGTCAGCAAATTGCCTTCTCCAAAGAAAGAATTGGCACTAACATCAGGATACCTCAGCAGAAAGGGATTAAGTGGTCAAGTATAAATTTGAAAAATCTGTTTCTAATCCTTTAAGTGTGGAAGTGCATACTCAATCTTTTGAGAAGGCATAATATTAAACTTAATTAGCAATGGCCTAACAATCAGGCTGTTTTTAGGTGGTGGTCTGGGCAGATAGCTTTACTAGGACTCCTGATGTTCCCTGATTATTTATTTACCACTGTTACCCTTTATTGCTTTGAACCAGGTGGATACTTACATAGGTAACAGAAAGACAAACACGATAAGAGACTGCAGTGAACTGCACTGTAATTTAACTGAAGTGTGGCAGATTAACCCAAATCATGTAGGTGAGTTTATGCAGTAACTAATGACTTCAGGTAGCAAATAGGCTACCTAAAGTAATTAGCAGTTACTGCAGTTACCTGACGTGCAGCTTTCATAAAACTGATAGTGACACTCAGTTTGTCTGTCAATCGCCCAGCACAATCCAAAAGGTCTCTTTGTAATAAACTTCTGTACTGCTAACAATTTTATCATTTAAAATTGTTGATGATTTGAAGGAATTTTTTAAGCCATCTCAGATCACTGAATTGAGACACAGAGACATTTCAGTGGAGTGTGTACACTGGAGAAGACCTTCTCCAGAACACTCCTGAAAATGTGAAGATGAAGAACCTATGAATTTTTCCCCCAAAAAATTGGGTTTCCTGCATGAGAAAACTCAAGAAAAAGTGCCAGAGTATTGGTATATGGATAGTCAACATGGATCCCAAAATATTTGTGGAGCCCTATTTAAATCTGAATGTTTCCTGTGTTGTTTTGCTTGCACTTGGCATGATGTAAGCAGCTGCACAGCAGGACAGTGGTTTCCTCCAGCATGCAGGTGGTACAGCATCTCTGCTGGGCAGAGCATTTGGGGCTGTCTGATAGTTTATTTGAGCAGGATAATGAGAGTGTGACATGAGAGGAATCCAGTGTAAGCATGGTGGTTTAATTCCCATGTTTTTTGTTACTCCTTTTATTAAAAGTAACTTTAACTATGAAGGACTTGTATCTGTGTTCCTGTAGTGCCTGGCTCTGAGTAATCCTGTTCCTCAAAGTGAGGTGTGAAAATCATTACAGGAGAGGCCTTGGTTCAGTGAAGGCTTTTCATCTGGAGCCAAACCCTTTGTCAATGTCTGCTGTCTCATGATGAGGGATGGGGAGTACCTAGCAGAAGAAGCCATGCCTGAAAGATACTTTGGGAAGCTGCCACATCTGCCTTTTTGGTGCTTGTCACTAAGGTATTTCCAGGTGAGGCAGAAGGCACACTGTGCTCATGTGCAGTCACTCAAACACTTGCACAAGCATTGAGGAGAACTGCCCACCATGCTCATCTTTTGTTGCCCTCAGCTGATGAACTAAATGAGAGAATTTCAGTGGGTGGCATAAGCCTAGTGGGGAGGTTGCAGCTAAGAGATCCAAGCAGTCAGATACATCTAAACTGTAGGTAACTGTGAGGGATGTGTGTGCTGTCCTTTCCTTTTCTCTCTCTACTTTCTTACCCTGAGTGGCAGCTGTGGAGCTCAAGCCTCTGTCAGAGAAACCGCTTCAGCCTCAAAACCATTTTCCTCTTCAGTTTGTCTTTAACAAAGACCTGTGTTTAGGAAGCTTCTCAGGTTCAGCCATAGCCTGAGGATACTTTTTGTGTAAAGAGAAGAGGAGAAGCAGAAACTTTGGGGCAAGATATTTTGTGATCATTGCAAAATTTTTAATGCCTTGTATTCATGTACGGAATAAGGATCAGATACAATACATATGCATGAACTTCATTTTAAAATCAGAATTTTAAGAAAGACTAGAGCAGGAATGTTTATGAAAGATGCTGTTTCCTTACCCCATTATAGGCACTGGTATGAAAACCAGAAAGTTAATCATTTTCTGCAAGGATTCCTCTGGAGTTGTCATCGGTCGTCCCCAGGATTCTTCCAGGAGTGCCTTAACAACATACTAACACAGCTCATTTGCCTCATTTGCCCTTTGTTTCCTTACTCACTCTCTAGTGGAGGATCTCTGTGAAGTGAGAGAATCTTTGAGAGGTTCTTTATTTATGGTTTGCGTGTTTGTGATTTTGCATATTTGCGTTCCTCACCTGGTGCTGAAGAAGAGTAAAGAAACCCACATTTCACCTGGTGCAGTAATGAGGTTCTGTTTTACTAGAGGGATCTTTTTTTTGATGTACTTCAGCAATCCCCTGACTCCAGCACAGACTGATTTCCTAAAACAGTCTGTGCTGCTGAAATGTCTTGTTTTGAAAACTTTCCATGCAGGTGTCTTAAAAAAAATTCAGCAGCATCTCTAAGTAAAAAGTAAGTATGTGTATGTAGACTTGGGATGCTACAGCCATCATATAAATACACATATGTATAATATGTGTACATATATTGTATACTTATATATATATATATATATAAACATGCAATACAAAGCTTGGAGTCAGTGACTTTGAAGGTCTTTTCCAACATCATGTTTTTTTGATTCTGTGATCATGAAAATTGATGGGCCTTCCATCCAGGATGAGCAGTCCTGCTTGAGGATATCCCCTTTCTTAAACGGAATTCTCCAAAACCTACAATTTGTGTTGTTTTCTGGGAGAAGGGGAGTAGAAGGATCTCTTTTCAGCCATTAGGCTTGTCCATAGATTTGAGCATCCTGTGGTGTGTCTGTATCCCTGGAGAAGGTACAAGTTGGGCAGACATCTGAGAAGCCTCATTCTTCCTCCATTATGTACATCCATGCAAGGCAATTACTACTGTAAGAACAAAGTAATACATCAAGATATCTGACCCTTAATCAGGCCTTTCATTTTTGTCACTCTTTTTTACCCGCTGGGCCTAATTGGCAGGGTGATAGTAGTTTCGAGTCTCTGCTGCTGTGTCTAAGCTGCCACACATGGGTGCAGCTGTGCAGCTCAGGACCTACTGTTGGCCTCTGCTGTGGCAGCATAACTCCTGTTTATCTGTGGAGCACGTCCTGATGCAACCCAGAGAAGAACCTGGGCCCGTAGAAACTCTCCCTCCAGTCTCTGGTGGGGTGATATGAGGAGGATGGATTCCCAGGTTCATCACTGTACTGCCTAGCTTAAATTAAGCATGTAAAGAAAAACTAACCATGCTGGGTTTTTCAACACTGCTAAGAAATTAAAAAAGCCGGGCAAGGGGAGTTCTTGTAAAAACACCTCTGCAGTGTTGGCTCACTTCTTTCAAGAATAAATCCTGTTGGTTCTTACAAGAGGTTTCAAGGCTGCTCTCTAGTGGCTGCAATTGTCATGATGCTTTTTTGCTTTTTGAAAGACCAGCTAGGGTTTTCATCTGTTTCAGCAACAATTTTCCTGAAAATCAGCATCATCCTTCTGATTATTTCACTTATTTTTAAGGGGTTTGCAGTGGGTATTTTCTCTTTTTATGGTATTTTTTTTACATTGATTGAAGTGTCTTATTTTAAAGAGTTGATGATGGTCCCATGGAAAAGGAAGTGAGATTTTGGTTCAGCATTTCTTTCTTCTGTCACAGCTGAGAACCCCCACATAACCATTCCCTTGACTTGCCACTGTGGTCTTCATTCTTCCCAGCAGAACATGGTGCGTGGTTCACCCCAAGTCAGTGCCTGGTGATAAGAAAGGCAGGCTGTCCGAAAGAAGCATGGGTTGTCCACCTGTGAACTCTCCTGCAGCTTATAGCAGCGGTCTCTTTTTCTGGTGTGCCTTTTACCTGGCTTTGGGGTCACTGTAATCAAAACAATGACCTTCCATGGGGTGCAATGGGCTCAGCCAGAGAAGAAAACAAGTTCTCTCTGGTGTTCGTTCATCCAGGAGGAAACACAAAGGCCATATCTGAACCAAGAGTTTATAGGACAGAGACCTGATCCTGCTCTGCCACAGGAACACTGTGAAATGTGCAGGAAACAGCTGCAGGAAAAAGCAGCACCAGGGATCAACCCAAAGCCTTTCTTGCTACAAAAGCAGATTAAAAGCACTGGAAAAAGAGAAGGCAGCTGTGTTTATCAAGACACCTTCTTTGGATGTCTTGTGCATGGTCCCTGCATGTTGCATCGGCTGGCAAGAAAAAAAATCATCTTGTGGTTTTCCAGAATCTTACAAACATTTCCAAATTGCAGAAATGTATCCTGTTGGAGGAAACAGGGTATTTCAAGCAGGTACTTTTGTAAACGGTGGTTTTGTAAAAAGGTTTTGTATTGTTTTGGTGTAGTGGGTTACAGGAAGAGGGAGAGGTTTTTTTAACATCCACGACCATCCTGGTTTACCAGATTGTTTCATAGACTTCATTCCAAACTGTTTCTTCATTCTAAACCTGCTGAAAATGCTTCTCCAGCTGTCATCTTTGGTAAACAATTTGTGAGTCCTCAGCTTAGAAATGGTCATTCTTGTCATTGCAGGCAAGATAGAGAAGATCAAGCCTCCTCCTTCCCCCACCACAGAAGGGCCTGCCTCACAGTTGGACCCTCCACCCGAAGAGTCTGCAGGAGCCCAGCGTCCCAAGAACCTGATGCAGACCCTCATGGAGGATTATGAAACACACAAAACCAAGAGACGGGAAAGGATGGACGACAGTGCGGTGAGTGCGGTTCTGCTTCTTCCTTTTCACTCTGTGACAGAGACCATGACTTGCAAGAACCAACAGACTCTGGAAAAGGTTATCTTACCAGAATCTGCTCAGATCAGCTTGCAAGTGGGTAAGGATTTTAACACATTGTAAGAGACAGGTGTTCAAAATGGAAAGACGCAGGCCAGTGAAGAGGGAGTGACTGCAAATATAAAAGGCAAGTCATATTACATTTCATTTTAGTTAATTATGTTAACTAATGATAAGAGCAGTGGGTAGCTGCCCTGTAATTGGCAGATTCTGTTAATTCACACATCACCAAGACCCTCCAATGGGTTATTTCAGTGACGCTTTGAAATTTGTGGATCAAGCATGTATTCACACCTGTGTTTGTAGATACCCCCCAAAGTCCAGTCCAAGTGTGCTCAGTCTTCACTCTAAGTTGATAACTTCCTCAGAAACCACCCATTGCGGAACTAGACTGGGAGAGTATCTCAGAAGTTAACTTGGATCCTTCAACAGCTAGCATGTTGTTGCTGTATTTGCTGTCTTTCTTTCACACAAGCAATAGTAGAGTTTATCTGAATTTAGCTGTTCTTTATTACAGACACTAATAAGAAGAGCTAAGGATTTTGTAACTGGAAGTATCGAAATTCAGGAAAATCTCTTTTTCCCAAGAGAGCATGAGCTGTTTCTTATTCAGAGTCATTATACTGTGGAACAAGTGCAGAAGAAAGTAAGATACTAGTTCAGTGTCAAACTCCTTAAATGGATACATTGTTTGCTGTAGCAGCCGAAGTCCTCCAGACATTTCCCAAAGATGTCTGAACAATGACCCTACTGCCAAGGATGCTCCAATAAACTGCTTTCTAGTAATGTTTATTAAAGCCAGATTCTCGTTAGGAGTATAGATGTGAGTGAAGGTTTGTAACACGAATACTGCACTAGTCTGGCAGCTTTTAATCGCTACTTGTGAATATTGCACAGTAACAAAAGGTAATAATAATCAGAAGGAATGGACTCTGGAAGCGTCCTGTTGCACTTCTGTTGGCTAACTAAAAATGCTGATAGATTTGTTTCCAGTGCACACCAGAAACTTTTGGGCCTTACTCTACTGAGGCCACTGAAAAACAAGGTTCCCATGTCCATCAGCCTGCTACAGCAGATAGGAAGCCAGCTTGTGCGCAGAAGCATGTTTTGTTCTGGCAGTGACATCTTGGGGCCACATTTTAGGAAGGAGGTCTGGTTTCCTCTCCATCCCCAAAGCACCCAATGAAACAGGGTGGCCCCACCTGCTCTGGTGAGTGCTGTTTCCTGGCATCTCACCAGAGCATGTCTCCCTGAAGGTGCTCAGTGGCTTGCAGGGCAATTCTCATGACCTTTGCAGAAGCTGAGAGGAACATTAAAAAAAGATGGGTATAAGACACCCACTGTGGAAACCAGCACTGGAGTCCCACACCGAGACCAGTCAGCTTGATGACTGGGAACTTCAGAGCAGCTGAAGGCAAACAAAAAGACATAAGCATGATATCTGATCTTACTCTGTGCTTTTCTTTGGCTATTTTTTGATTTAAGGCACTTTTTTCACTGTTAATTTTCAAGTGAATCTTTCAGCACATTCTTTTTTCATTTTATCCCAGATTTGTTCTGGAACAAACACAATGTAAGGCACTAAGTTATTTTGTTTGCATTCAACTTTACAAATCTCTTCTGATTCTCTCAAAAATTCTCTTCTACATTCCTCTACTAATGGGATGAGTACTCAGCTAGTACTCACCCTGTGCCCTTCGTCTACCCCTGCAGAGACTGAAGGTGACCTGCACAGCCCGTGAAGTGGTGACTGGTGGTTGAAATCTTTGACCCTACTCATTTACCTTAGCACAGTTCTTCAAGTGCTTGCAGAGCTGCAGACGTGCTCCCTGGAGGGCAAACTGGCCACAGGTGCTTGGAATCTGCTACAGTCTGAAGTAATGTCCTGAGCAGAGTGCTGAGCAGTGGTCTGGGCAGTGTCTGACCACAGAGGTTTGCTCTGGGTGCCATCTCAAGCTCTCCACTGCTGCTAAAGCTGCCCGGGCAGTGACCACCCAGAGATGCACTGCCAGAGCATTGGTGCCACTCAGATAATCTGTGGGATAGATCCTTTTCTGTCATGAATTTTCAAAGCTTCAGTGAATTTGCAAAGTCCCAGTGCATACAAAAGTCCCACAGTGTTGAGGTTTGTTGTCATTCTCCTCTTTTGTGAGCCCACTGCATAAAGCCAAACAAGACTCTTGCTGCTGCCCACCAAAAATCCTATTAGAGCTCTGTGTCCTGCAGCGCCCAGGGAGAGCTTCCTGAGATCAGCAGGAGTGTTCTGTTTCTTTTCTCTGGCTTTTTCCACTCTCCTTTGGTAAACAACTCTGCCATTGACAAGGGAAAGATAATTTTAATAAGAGGTGCTGCACTTGTACCACAGTCGGTTTGAGTGAATATTTTACAGTCCAGGCTAAGCAACTATTATTTAAAAAACTTTTATTTAAAAAAATAGCTTTAATTTGTCAGCAGAGAGCATTTGAACAGTGTTCTCAGGAAAAAGGATTTCAGGAACTAAAGAAACAAAATAGCAAATCACTGCACTATTTTTAAAAATACATTAAATACAATGGGAGGAGGAGCATAACTGCCAATCAGACAGGCAGCTGCTACCTGGAATATTATGTCTTGAGAGCTGAATGTGGCTCAGCATTGCTCTTTGTGAGTGAGGAGAGCCACAGACTTCTTCAAGTACTGGGAGCAATCAGGATGCCTGGCACAGCAGCCATGGTCTACTGAATGGAGAGATTTGGGGAAAGGTTTGATGTCCACACGAACTTCCTCTTGTTCTGAGGACACCAGCAGTTCTGATGTATAGAGATTCACTTTTGCTCTGCTCAAGACACAACAGAAGAGAGGAGGGTGGTTTCAATAGCACATTTACCCTCTGTAGTCTCTGCCTCACCGCCTTCTGTTTCATGTCTGGCTTCAGTGGTTTTAGTGGCTACAACGTGGCCTCTCTGGTCAAGGATTGTGGATTATGCCTTTCAGAAAGAGAGGGCAAATCAAGCACATCTTGGAAGAACTTTGCTGCTCAGGAAAGGAGGCGGTTTCTTCCAGAGGATGTGTTGCAGCACAGATTTCAGCAGATGAGTGAAAGAGAAAAAGCAGCAGCAAGGAAATGGGTCAAGCACTGGTGGTAAACAAGACTAAGACTGGCCAAGCAACGTCATTAAAATAACACCAAACTGGCTAACCTTTCCTCTTTATTTTTTATGACACTAAGTTGCTTGAAGTCTTATACTCTGGAATGTGCCAGTTCTTGGAATTTCTGTAATTTATTCTTGTTTCCTAGTTATAACATGCTTGTTCAGTATACTAATGCTGATCTTTTCCCTTTCTACCAGTACACCTGTAAATTACTGTCTAGCAAGGTTACTTCTGAGGTACTTTTCAAGTGCTTGTTTATTTTTTCTTCTTCTTGCATGGTGATCCCAAGTGCATGTTGCTGCAGTTGGCATTTTCATAGTGTGTGCCAGTGCCATTTCATATTAAAAATCGTGTGTGTGTAATATTCCCTTATAGCTCTCATCAGTAAATATTTGTGTGGCTGGTTTTCTAACCCTTGGATTCCAGTTACAATTTCTGCCATGGGAGGGGTTGTAATGAAAAGGATGGAAGCTGTTGTCTGGGACTGGAGCAGTCCTGAGGTGAGAAGTGAGAACTTCCCCTTGATCCCTCTTACCATTTACCTGGCAAAGCTAAACCTGGGATCCAAGCATCTTCAGACACTGCATGAAACTTCTGTGGCTTTCCTTTGTCTCTGATTACAATATATTTAATACTATCAAAATCTCTAGTATTTTGTAAAAAAACCTGCACACCATCCTTTCATCTGTGGAAGAGTCAGATCGAAGTGCATGGCCTCAGTCTGATTTTTGTGAACCTTTCCTTGTCCCTGTCTGTTGTGATGTGATGACTGATCACAGTCTCACAACTTAGCATCATTGTTTGTCTCAGGGTGGAATAAACCCAAATCTAACAAATACAGGGTATTTACAGTGACGTTTGATATTTTAGCAAAGTAGTAATTGGCACAGTGCTTCTCCCCACAAAGCTGGACTTTGCCAAAGGCAGTTATTTTAAGAGCAGGTAGTTGATACTAACTACACTTTTGCAATGTTTGTTAAGAATGAGGTGCTCAGTAATGTGTATATTTCAAGTGCCTGTAATTTTCTCTGTAGATTGTGGTAATTACAATTACCATTTGATACTCATTTGTCCAACATGGGCACTTTTTTAATAAACCTGAACCTTCCGGTTTTTTTCCTATTCCATAATATATTTGACCGCATCAACTACCTCAAGACAAGTACATGAACATTTTCTGACCTGGAGAGTAAAGCAAAGACAAGTCTATGCCATTTACTATTCATTAAATAATTTAGAGTGGGTTTTATCACACTGATACAAGACAGTGATTGATCTTTGTGTATTTATAGGCAGTTAAATCAGTGTAGGAGCAATGTGCTTTCAGAGTCCTGGTTTTAAACACAGGTAGTGCCTTTTCTCCTCCATAATACCTTCACAACAATCTAAGTCAAGATTTGTGAACAGCAAGTATTGATCAGAGTGTTTGATGTTGGGTGAGAGGCAGAAGTTCAGGTGTAGTTTTTACACACCTAGGCCATGGTCTTCTGCAGCTGGGAAGAATTTTGTGTCCACCTTGTGTAATGGTAATGATAGAAAGAGTAAGGAAAAGAATGTATATGAATGGGAAAGGGGCTAGAAATAAAAAAGATTGTAGGACACAGCAATTCCTCATGCAGGTGAGAGGATGTTCTCTGGCTATTCCCCAGCAACCAACCTCAGACTGAAGAAACCATGTGATTCTCACTGCAAATCTTCAGCTAAAACCAGACAGGTTGTTTCAGAAGGAACAGCAAGACTCAAGGCACTATATGCCCCTACTCTCTGCTAACCCCACAGCTAGACCTGTGCCTCTTGTTCACCAGAGCCTTCCAAAATGCACTCTGGTGCAGGCAGGTGGCTCAGTTTTAATCATCGTTGGCAGCACTGTAGCTGTCCCAGCTGTGCTTGCACTGGCTTGGGAGCAAGGGCTTCCAGTCGTCTTGACAGCTCTACTCTGGAAAGCAGAAAACAGCAAGGCACAGTAACTGCTGAAGTTCAGCTACCACAGCAGCTGCATCCTGCTTCATTAGGGTGATGTGTTGCATCACCCCCAAATTCCTGCAGCTTGTAGTAAAAGCACATCCCACTGCTGTGTAGTGACGTATGTGCATGCCCCCATATAGGGTGTTTTTATCCTCAAAACTTTCTGCTTTTGGCCTTACAGATACACATACATTCAAATGTACAGGACATTAGCTTGAGTTTTCTTAATACCAATCATGCTGTAGCAGATAACTGCAGTAAGGTGATGTTTATGCAAAATTAAAGGCTACTGCTGAAAATTTTTGTGTTACGAAACAGGAGATGAACATTCTAGATCTGATGGCATGGGGCCACATAGTTCATGTTTTAATACTGAGAAGCAGCAATTTAATACTGCCACTGTCTTGTTTCAAGTAAACACATTTTAATCTCAGATACCCAGCTCCTCACTGTGTTTACTAGCAGTCTGGGTATTCAGTAAACAGCATTAGGTAGGTACAGTAAGGAAAATGCCTTCATGCTGGAGAAATAGAAATTCTCTCAGTAGTTCCAGTTTTATTTAAAGCATTTGGTTTATCATTCCTGAACAGAAATACTCACATCTGCAGGAGCAGGCAGCCTGTTCCCTGCATTTGTGCTTCCATCTCTTTATGCACACTTGTGCTCCAAGAATGTATTTCATGCAGCAGCTTTACCACACAGTGCTCACAGATTTTAGATGCACAGACCTTTGCATTTTCTGTTTTCTTTTTATTCTTCTAGTTCTTCCAGACTGAGATGGGAAGAATCAGTAAAATATTAAACCTCAGAAAAACTGTTTCACTTCCACATCAGTTTTGCCGCTACTGTTCAACAAAAATTGTCTTGTACTATATAGCAGTCAATTTTCTGACTACTCAAGAAACACTGCTACTTCAGTGATTGTGATAAATATTATTTGGGCTAAAGCATATATATATATATATATATATGTATATGTAATATTGCTTTCTATTGTTGTCAGTAAGAGAGCAGTTAGTAAG
This sequence comes from Trochalopteron elliotii, assembly GCA_024734555.1. NCBI lineage: Eukaryota > Metazoa > Chordata > Aves > Passeriformes > Leiothrichidae > Trochalopteron > Trochalopteron elliotii. The sequence continues at coordinate 350,177 of JANPWX010019080.1, forward strand.
CTGGAGGCTGTGTACTGGATTTGTTAGATCTGATGGAGGAAAACTCAGTATAAGTTAGTCTCCGTCTCTAGGATGGATAGAAAAATTACTCATACACCTAACATGCCACCTAACAGTGGCAGCTGTTTCAAATTTTTTTTCCCCCAAATCCTCAAAAAATAAATGAAATTTTCAAGGAAAAAATCCTCTGCAATTCTTAGTGATACCCCAAGCTGCAACCACAAGATCCTATCCTGAAAGAAATTTTCTGCAGAGAGATGAAGAGCAGTTCTTACAGCCCTATGTATCTTTTGTCTTTCTCTGAAACCTACTTCTGCTCTCCAAGTTCTTCCTCTTTCACTACAGTTGGTATTCAAATCACTTCTGCTAAATAAGACATTTTATGTAACATTGCTTTTTTCCCTGATGTGGTCTTTTCATTAGGACGTAGTTCACAGGCTGAAGAAGCCTAAGCTTAAGAGAAGTATCTGCTTCATGATCTTATTTCTGCATGCAGTTGTGGCTGTGGCTGCCTTAGGACACCCTAAGCACCAAACCTGGCCTGCCTGTGCCCACTCAGCTGATGCAGGGCATCATCAAGGAGGGTACTTGTGAAGCATTGAGATAGCATTTTTGACTTGTTATGGAGAGCCTGGGGGTGCTGCACTCATTATGGGTCTAGAGTCAGCCCTGATACTGGCCAAATATATTTTAAAATGGAGATAGTTGACTATTTTTAGGCAAGCAGCTTCCTGGGGCATGAATTCAATGCTCCATTGAGGAGTTCCAGTTCCCCACTCAGTCATTCCATTTGCATGCTGTAATTATGCCACTGTTTCCTCTAGTGGGTCTAAAACTGTCACAGCCTCGTGAAAACAAGGGTTGTTTTAGGTGAAATACTCTTTTCAGTAGATTAGAAGAATAATTCTGGAATAACTATTTAAAAAGATCTTTAGTTTATATGCTGTACTATTTAGTGTTAATACTGAGCCAGACTTGCTTTCCTGCAAGGTGCAAGATTACATTCAATGCCCTCATGGTATCTCTGATATGAATCTGGATACAGTTTTGTTTGGAAAGCCAGCAGCATTTGTAGAAGCAGACAAACTTTGGGGTGGGTGAGCAGACCAGAGATTAATGGAAGAAACTCTATCGCCATCTTTTAAGACAAATACAAGCTGACTGATCCAGACCAGGAATCATCAAAGTTCAAGTGTCCTGACTGTTGCAATCCATCAGCAGAGACCCTCACAATACTGTGATGTCCAGCAAAGAAGCTGATTTCAAACTGTTCTGAGCTATGTAAAACCCATTTTATTTTCAGCTGGCGTATTTTTGCCGACCAAATTCCACAGACCTTATTTAAAAATATGGTGACAGTTTTAGTTTGAAATTTATGCTGAATGATACAGTGATACCCACTCCCAGTTTCTCCGTTGTTCAGTTTGGGGTGTCTTTTCCTGGTTCAGGTGTTCTGCAGTGGGAGTAACTCTGTTACGCAGCTTAGAGGCTGATGTCTCAGAGCAATTTTTTCCTACTGATTTTTTTTTTAAATAAATTCTTACATTTATGAGCACATTTGCCCTCTGCTAGGAAACACAGAAACCACTCAGCCCTGGTCCCTCCTTGCCCTCCTCCATGCCCTCCTCAAGAGGAGGCATGATTTTGGGCAAAATTTCAGAACAAAATCCCTGCAGTGGACCTGGACTAACTTTGTAGCCATGGTCAGTGCTGAGAATGAGATGGAGCTTTTGTTATAATTCATCTCTGTTGGCCAGATTTTGTCTTCAGTTTTTTGGCTTGTTGATAGTCATAGTCAAAAGAAACTAAGAGGGCAAAACTAATTCTGGCAAAACTCCATGCTATCGTCAGCTCCTGAATGAAGGTCTAGAGGTTACAATTGGCATGAATGCAGTAGTGCATTCTCATTCCCATAACCAAAGTTATGGTGGCTTGTAATTTCGGCTGGCAGTTCAGAGTTGATTTTCTGATACTGCCTGTACAGAAGCCTAGTACCTGTGTACTCTTCCAACCACAGCTTGTCACAAGCTGGAAGAAGAAATTCTTTAGTCCGAAATTACTAACTTTTATTGTAGTCAAGGCTTAAGTCCTCACTGCATGTGACTTTCTTCACAGAAGAATAAAATACCATCATTCTATCTCAAAAGGTTATCTACTCTTCTGCAGTCAGCAGAGCAGCTTGCAGGAAGCATTAGGAACAAGGGATGGCCAGTATTGCTTCAGTGAAGACTCATGTATTTGTTGTGGGATTTTTTAAACTGATGTAAAAAAGCTTCAGAAGTTTGCTTCTTTGGGAGGGATGGTTAAAACATACTGAGGACAGATGATATTGCTAGCTCTGTAGTTTTCATTATGGAGCTGTTATTCAGTGTTGGTCAGAAAATAACATTGTCATACGCTACTGTGAGAAAGCTCCAGACCTCTTATTTCTCGCTCTGCTGTGTGGAAAACACCCATAGCCATGCATTATTTGCTGAGGAGTACCTCAGACACATCACAAAAATGCCTTTTTGACTTTCTATTTGACTTTCTCAAAATACATGTTAAAACTGTTTTTTACATTTTTAGTCAGTTGTTCATGTGTGTGTATGAATAGATGCGCAGTGTGTGCATATACCTGTGTGTATGCTGAGTGTATATGAAATACATATAAATGTATTGGGGTCCATCTTATGCCAGGCTTTGTAAGCTTTCCTTGTGTAAATCTCCTTTTGCATGTGTGTAGAGTGATTTTTCGCTCCAGGAGCACTTTGATCACAGTGCGTAGTAGCTGCAACCCAGCAACCATGAGAGGGGCAGGGGCAGGGGCTGGGGGCAGGTGCTGCCTAAGAGGGTGATGTGCTGAAACAGGCAGCTTTCTGCCTCCTCGGCTTCATATGCAGCTCCAGAGCAGCCTCTGGAAAAAGCTGCAGGGTGATTGCTGGCTCCTGATACTGAAGGTGTGCAGTTTTAGTTTGAAACTAAACTAAACTTGTCCCTCTCTCTTGGGAGAGGGCCCAGACCTTGGAATGGGGCAATTGCAGCTGGGGTGGTAGAGGTCAGCTGGGGCTCCCCTGCAGAGAGTTGGATGCTGCCAGACAGCTCCTTACCACTTCTGTCCTCCTGTAGTGTGGCTTTGCTCCTGTGTGCCATCCCCCCATTTTCATGTCATGGAGTGCTTCATTGCATGTCTTCCTTTTCTGCACGGAGTGTGGCACTGGAGCCCCGTGGGGAGGGCTGGCCTGGCTGGTCCCTGCCCACCTGCTGGCCTCTGCCTGCCTGGGTGCACAGTGTGGGACATCCTGAGGGCAGGGCCAGCTGAGTGACATCCTGTGCTTTCCTTTTCTGTCCTGACCAGGTCCTCGAGGCGACCAGGGTGAACCGAAGGAAGAGTGCTCTGGCGTTGCGCTGGGAAGCTGGCATTTACGCCAACCGAGAGGAGGACGAGTAACCACACTGCCGTGTGAAGATAGCAACCAGGCATGCCAGAACCAAAAAGAAGAGAAAGGAAGAAAGAAAGAAAAAAAAAAAAAAAAAGCAAACACAAAAAACCCACCATGAAAGCAGCAGCATTTTAGTCCAGTATTTATTAAATACACAACAGACTTGATGCACATAGACACAGAAATGATCCAGCTCCTGGCAATCCTAAAACTACAGGAAAAACACACCTAGAAAACAGCCCCTTCTTCTTCCCTCCATCTCCCCTCTGAAATAATGCCGTGAAGAGGGTACAGGGGGTGGGACCCCTTGTGGGTGGACACAAGAGGGTAATTGTGCCCACGGACCAGATGGGCTGCAGGAATGTGGCAGGAAGTCATTCGTGGAGGAGTCTGTGGCTAGGGCTCACACTTGTATTCCTCGCTGACTGAATTGCCAGCCCTGCTTGCTCCCAGGACTATGGTCCACCCAGCAGCTCCTGTCAGAACCTCCTGCAATTCCTTCACCTCCCACAGTCGCCGCACAAAGACCGTCGGCGTTAATTCGGCGTACTCTTACCCAGCCTCAAAACACAAAGATACTGCCCTCTGTTCTATTTCTTTGAGTAGACTGAAGGGTTGGGTTTGGAATTGGGTTGGTTGTTTTGGGTGGGGAGGGGGTGGGTTCTACTCCCCTTTCTAGTAATTTATCTGTTTAAAACAAGAAAAACCCAACAAACAGGGAGGCAGTTACTGCAAATGTACAATCCAGCAAACTCAGTCCAATAGTCCTTGTGTTGCAAACACAAGCCATCACAATTTAGGAGTGGAATAGATGGGGATGAGAGCTAAGCCAAATGGATTACCTTAGCTTTAGGATCCTATATGCTTGCAATATCACCTGAACTCCAGGTTCTCAGAGCATATTTACGCAACAAAGTTTCTAAGTAGAAAATCTGTATTTAGCGGATGACAACTATTTTTTGATGGTGGGGTGGGAAAGAATGGCATATGTGTAAAATCTTAGAAGATGGATAATTTGAAGTAGAAAGGTAGTGGGAAAGGGATACAAATAAAGGACATTTAATTTTTAAATGAGGCAATAAATGAACTAAGCCAGACTCTGGCCTAGAAAGAGGTATGAAATAAAGAAGAAATATAGTTATGTCTTCAACTATATTTATACAACTTAAAAAGCCTTTGAAGTAGAGTGCTTTGTGGAAGTCTTCACGTTTCCAGGCAACAAAAAAGCTAAAGGGCATAATGAGTTGGAAGGAATGAGCAAGGAAGAGCAGACAAGGAAAGAAAATATTATTTTAGCCGTTCAGCCAGTGTTTTCAGCGCTACAAGCAAACCATAGAGCCTTTAGTTATTGCTTAGGCTTGGGATCAGCAGTGAAGGATTAGTGTGGATGTGTGTGGGGGTGTGTGTGTGTGGGTGTGTGGGTGAGTGCATGAGGCTGACATACCAGAAAGTGTATGGCAGTGCGTGTACTCATTATTTTCTCCACAGCTGTTTACCAGCTATAGGGGTGAGTGCTATTTTTTTTTTCGAAAGGGGATATAAAAATAAGGCACTGAGTTAATGCAGTATTTGTGATATTAAAATCTGACCCAACATGGTATTTGCATGAGTCACAATTGCAAAGTATTGACCAGTTTTGTAAGCTGACGATTAGGAAAAGAAATGTGGTATTTATTCTTGTGCTTTGTATTTGTATGTAGTATAGAGGCTGCGGGTTTACTCTTTCTTATCACCAAGCAATACAATAGGAATATTTTACAACTGGGAACCATAATTTCTGGACTAGAAACCAAAAAGTTTGGGAGGTGATAGGGAAAAAAGACACTAAACCTTTTTTCTCTAAAAAATATTCTTTCTTTTTTATAATCAATTATTATTTAGACATATTTTTAAAAAATCATCAGCCAGGATACTGTATCCTGCCTAAGCCTTTCCTTGGTTTCATGACCTGCTGTGCTGTTTTATCCTGAAACAGTGAGTTCATTTAAAATGAGTACTGATACTGTGAACATACTTCTGGTGCTTTTCTTAAACAAACACAGAGCTTGCAACCAAGTTATTCACCACCACCACCACCCTTTAGTTGCTCCAGCATGTGATTTCTGTCCATGGACACTTAAAATTTTGTGGCTTATTTTCAGGGAACTGTAGTAAATACATTTATATCTAGCCATTGACTCAGTTCTGTCCATTTTCTCTGTAAGTGCTACTGAACTGAAGAAAACTTGCTGAACCGAGAGTTCACTGTGCTGAGGGCAGGGAGCTTATCTCAAGGAGAGGCACCGTGGGGAGGCTCCATGCCTGCGAAGAAATTACATATTTTATGAAGTGGACCTGTTTTTCAGGCATGGTAATCAAGGGTGATTCATGTCTCAAGGCAAGTTGTTACTTTACAGCTGTAGGAAAAGCACCAGCACCAGGGCAGCATTAGTGAGACCATATGTCACTGCAGATGTGAGCTTCACACACCTGTTTCAAGAAGATTCCTGGCCTTTGGGGAGAGTTTAAGAGAGACAAGGAAAAAGGAGTTTTCTGAGAATAGGAGACGGCCTCTGTGGTGTGGTGGTCTTGCATTAAATGGCAGTCATCATATTTTCCCCCAGTATAGGCTCCTAAAAGCTGAGTTGGCCCTGGACTGCCTTCCCAGGAACTTGAATCTTTATTTTCTTTAGTCTATAGGCCTGTTTTTTCCCTCCAGCTTTCTCACTGGATACCAGTGACAGTAATCACCCATCATAAGGGTGTCTTTCCGTGTGTTGTTCTCTGTGATAGAAGCATTTGCTTTTAGCCCTTGCAACAAAACTATTTCAGTCCAGGACAGATAGACTTTTCACCCAGCACAGTTTTTCTCTTCCAGAAATTATGGACACATATAGTCAGCAGCACATTCAGTGCTGTGGTAACAAGAGTGAGATGATGCAGTTTCCTTGCCTCTGTTATTTCATTTGCATGCTACCAAGCTTAGGTGTTTATAAGTATACGACAGTAATACATATCTATCTATATATGACTATATCAAATGCAACAAAAGAGCACTATTGCAGAGTTAACTTTGTCTCCACAAATGAAGCGCTCAGATCTTTTCCCGTGGCAAAGACTGGTTTTAATGAAACTGTGTATTGAGAAATAGTTAAGCATTAGCATTTGTGATTATAATTGGTTTGGGATTAGAGTGCAGGTTTTCTGAACAGTTTGTTTTTAAAGCTGCCAGTTTGGGCTTCATCTTGGTCTGTGCTGACATTTCTGAGGGAAAATAGAGTAGTATTGCCATGTCTAGCAACCAAAAGGCAGCATCTTTGTCATGACTTACCAAGCAGTTTCAACAATACCTGGCTTTCTGTATGTTAACCACTTAAATGTTATCCTGCTTCTGTTTTATAGTGACTGTGAGGCCTACGATGCAAGTATATAATTATTTTCTCATTAAAATAGAAACCTGTGTTGTGTTTCTATAAAGCTGCCTGTTTCTTCATGTTATTGCAGGAAGGTGTGCCCCTGAAAGCTGCATGTGGCTGGAAGAGAGTGGCCTGTGTCTCACCTCCCATGGCAGTCAGTTGGTCTCTTCCTGTGGTTCTTGACTTGGTGTCTCTTTCTTTGTCTAGAGGTGGGAGAAGATCTCTCTCCACTTGGTGGAGAACAGGAGCAAGAGCATCCCTGTATTTTTTTTTTCCACTGTCATTCTCGTGGAGGTTTGCAGAGGCCAAATCTGCTTTATGATGAATCTCATAACCTCTCTTTCTTTGCTTCCTTCGCCCCTGCAGGAACCCCACTGTCCTGCATGGCAGAGCACACCCTTTCAGCCAGTTGTCCATTTATCCCATGCCTGGCTGCAGCAACCAGCTGCTTGCTCATTGCCCCTCCCTCCCCCTTCATGGTCAGCCAACCAGGGGAGATCCCATCCCTCATCCCTGTGAGGAAGCTGCCGCCAGCTTTTCCCTGCAAGAGCTGGGAGGTGCCAGAACACCGGGTCCACCTTAGAAGGGTCACAGGGACCTTTTGGGGATCTAGCCAGGTTCATGCCAGCCTGTGTCCCTCCTTGTGCCAGGAATTGTCAGGTATTTAATTACAACCCTCTGGGGAATGCAGCAGAGGACACAGGTGATTTTGGTGGGAGTTGGCTAGGGACAAGTCACAACCTCCAGTCTGTGCTCTTCATAACACCAGCCCTCCTCTCCCTGTGAAGATAGTATCAGAAATGCTGATGAAGAAAATCAGTTGGGGATTTACATTCCAGTTAGTAAATGGAAATCAAGAAATGGGCTAGAGAATGAGCTTGAAAATTTATCCATCAAATCCTGTCCCTCTGTCTTTGAAAAAAAAGGTGTTGCTGTCTTCTCAACACAGGAGAGGCTTTCTGTCCTCCTCTGCCTTTGCCATGCTCTGTGCCAAGAAGGATTGCGTATTTGACTTAGTGGCACACAGTGGGAAAAGGAACTCCTAGGCGTCTTCTTTGCATTTTATATGAAATAAAAGTGAAAACTGGACTTCTGCAAGGGAGCATTCAAAGATTGCTAAAGTAATTCAATGACACCAGGTCAGAAATTTTGCAGTTAGTCCTGCTGTTATCAGCTATTGCTATCTGTTTCATAACACACTCAGAACATTTCAAGTCCCTGTCACTCTACTGCACAGCTGAAATGGCATGTAGCAAACTTCAGAGTGTTTTTTACAATGTAGGTAAGGACTGTAAAAGAGAATTTTATCAATAATTTCTGGCACAGCCCGATAGAAGATGAAGGTATTGCACCTCATTTAGTTTCAGGAGGTTTCAAGAGTCCCCAGCACAAAAGGAAAGCAAATGGAGAGGCAAAAGATCTCCTCTGCAGAGACAGATTTGATGAAGCTGCTTTAAAAGGAGGGAGAGCATTCAATACAATGTTTTCAGTTATGAATGAGCACAAGAGATTAAAAAACCTGAGAAACAGGGATGTGTAGTGTAAGGAAACCAAGTCAGAGCAGCACAAGCTGTAACAGGATGGAGGGACAGGGCTAGGTAGGGCCAGAACTACAAATACAAGCATGAACTTTAGCACTAGAGACTTTTAGTTATGTTCTAGTTGCTGAAGTGACTGAGGCAGGCAGTGCAGGAAACTGCTAGCAGCTGTGTCCAGCCCCACACTGCTTCCCAAGCCAAAGGCTGAAAGCATCCCAGTGTTCACATGTCTCATGACTGAGAGCCAAGGGCTATCCTGTCACTTCAGCAATAGCATAGGGGGAAAACCCAACAAAATACTAAACAACAACTAACCTTAGCAGTGGCAGAAAAATAACCAGGATGCCATCTAGACCTCATGGTCTGCTGCTAGCTCTGGCCAAGCACTGATTTATTAGCATCCTACCCCACTGCTATATCAATGGGGTCTTTAGGAAGAGTGTTTTTGCAGTAAGCACTAGACACAGCAAGCAGTCTGAGAGCTCCTGCTCCGTTCCACACGTGTCAGCTCTGCAGTGAATTGAGAATGGTATGCCACCAGGCCTTGTTCCAATCTCGACTGTGGGAGCAGTGGCAAGAAAAATTGATGAAGGAAGAAAAATGCGCGCAGCCACCTTGTCACATTCTCTGTTGCTCCAAGCCGCATGGGGGGATTTGTGTAGCAGCAGTGACATGTACAGGGGAGATTGCACTGGCTGTGGTGAGAGCTTAATTTCCAAGGATGGTGCCTGGAAGCCAGATCCTGGGGGCAGCCAGTACGTGGGAGGGATGTGGTGAGTGATCCCCGGTCCCAGGGCCCATTCCGTGCCGAGCTCATTGCAGTAACATCCCTGCTAATGCAGGAAGCCCTCCTGTGGCCAGCAGAGGATCAGGAAGAGAGCCATGGCACATCTCACAAGCCTCCCGTGGGGAGACGGTTGGGATGGGATCCCAGAAAAAGCTGCTGTGCTTAGCATGCATACCCCATGCCCTGGTCACGCCCCTTCATACAGGAGCTCCTGGGGCACACCAGCCCTGCCAGGAAGCCACTGCTGGGAGCAACTTCAGGCTCTGTGTTGTCTTGGCAGGCAGGACTGTGGCTGGAGACACAGAACACTTGGCAGGGGGCTTACTGCTCTGAACTCTTGTAGTGGGGACTGTTGCTGGCTGAGAAGGTGGATGCAGAGCAGGGGGCAGGAGCAGGAGGCTTGAAACTGCTCTGCAAAATGTGGAGGATTTCATACTGAGCTGCAGCAGACAGACCAGGGTGATGCTGTCCCCATTGGGGTGTCACTGTGACTCAGAGTGAGCCAGGAGGCTTATGTACAAATGGCCCCCACAAATAATTCTTCCTTCCTTGTAGTATCTGAGAAATCTGAACTCTCTTGGCCTTATATTAAAATGAGCATCAAATCCTCAAGCTGCAACTGAAACACAAGAAACTAGGAAAATATTAGCAAAAGTATGTGAATAATGACACAACCTTGGTGAAACAGCTCTTCACAGGACTCACATAAGGCTTCCAAAGTATTGCAGGCCACAATGTTGCTGTGTTCAAAAGTGTTGCAGTCATTAGAAAGGGGGAAAGAGGTTTTTTGCAGAGCATTATCTCCATGGAGAAAGGCGGAGTTTCCAGATACAGTATAAGAATTGACTTGCTGGACAGCTTTGTGGAGGTGGCAGAAAGTATTCAGCCCTATACACCTGGAGTGAAAGAAGGAAGTTGCTAAAGTAGGGCACTTGCTCAATCTCTGAGAAGGCTTGTTTGCTTCTAGGAGTATGGCTTTGGTGTACACCACCAGCCCAAGGTAGACCCAGAATTTCAAGTATTACTCTTTCCTGCTTCCTGCCATCTCCTTGCTTTCTGCTATTCCCTTCTGATTTCCACATGCTACTGACACCCAAAACAGGGCTGGTTTTGGGCACCAGGAGCAGGTGGTTTCTATGGGCACAAACATATCTCACCTTGCCAACAGTGAGCCTCCTGACTGACCACGACTCCAAGGCCCCATCATCTTCCAGACAGACTCCCTCCCAGGCTGGTTTCCTCTCCTTAGGTAATTCACTGAATTTACACTTCTTTGCCAAATTATCCCATGGAAGATGGATAAACTGAGGACCATGAGTCAAACCTTAAATGGACTATATACTATGCCACATACCTGTAAGGGCCTTGCTCTTTGAGGGCTACACATCACTAAACTCAACTGGAAGCTCATGGACTGAGCTTGTGCCAGTGAACTATAAAATGATGTGGATATGTTAGTAGGACTGACTGCAACAGGTGTTAGGGGAGAGCCACATGAAACAAAAATCTTCTCTTGGTTGCATTACTTATGCCAAAATGGCATGATTTCTGCTTTTCTTTAATGCTGTGTTTGAGGAAAACAGCTGCTGAAGAGAAGGCAGACTGAACTTGTATGTGATGCAGAGGGTAGTTTTCAAAGAAAAAGTTAATTTCAAGTTGTGGGACTTGATGTATAAAGAAAGTAAGGATTAGTAATGCAGGTCAGAGCAGAGTGGTATAAACAGTGGAAAACAGTGGAAAGATAAATAGAGGAAAATCTTGCTGATGGGGATTTTTCATGGAGAGAGCCATTTCAGAAGCCAGCTGAAAGCATGATCAGGCAATGTTTCAGCAGAGGTGGAAGGTATGCAGCAAAAAGCATATTTACCCAAGCTCTCTGGAACCACAAAAAAACCTCTTGCCAGTTACAGCATAAGTCTCACCTGCTGCCAGGCCTGGACTGTGGTGGTACAGAACAAGATTCAGCTCAGCTGTCCTTCTTGGCCACTGTTTGCTGGGTCAGTCTTCAGCAGAAGGGAATGAGGAAATAGCTGAATGATATCATGGTTCCTGAGCCTCGTAATTTATTGACATGAGGACTCGGAATTTATAAATTAAAAGATATGTCAATATAGTCTGTCTAAGCTTTGCTGAGTGTTTCCAAGGAATTTATTATAAAAATGCTCAAGCACCAAAGGATCAAAACAGTATTTCAGTACCCCAATAGGCTCTGTTTTTCCAATCTTGCTTAGTCTCTTGTTCCCTTCCTGTATAGAAATATTCAATTAGTGTGGTTTTAAAATGTCAGGAGCTCAGTTTATTCTCCAGGTATCCTCCTCCTTTGCCCTAGGCTGCCCCTCTTATGTGTCCTTGCAGACAGTGCCTTAAAGTTCATGGCCAGACGTTACTTGCTAGCTCTAATAGTTCCCACTGGCATCTTAGAAGTCACCTCCAGCATAAAATCCCTGAAGGTGACAGCTACTTACCCTTGGAAAGTGGTGGTATGGAAGTATATCACAAGTGGCAGTAAGAGGCATGATCTCACATCACCTGCACAAGGTCCTGGCCCTGCAGCAGCAAAGCAGCCTCATCTACAGCAGAACAAGAGCAGCACAGTCCTCTGGAGCGAAGAGCATGCACAGGACATGACCTGTGTCATGCTGCATCCTGTTGGTCTTCAGCAAACAAAAGTGTCTCAGGTCATGCAGTGACTGGTGCTAGCAGTCTTTCAGGAGGTGGGTATAGCTGGCAGTCCTCCTTTCAAGAGCATCACTGGTTCTAGGCTGGTGACCAAGGTACAAAGCCATGCTGAAACGGGTAAAGTGGCTGGGAGATGTCTCCCCATTGTCCATATGCAATTAAGCAGAAGCTTTGAAACCGTTGCCCAGAAATGCGGAGGTTGTAATGGGAAGAAGCAACTGCTCTCAAATAGCGTGCCCATTTCTGCATCTACACAACGGGGCACAAAAGAAAAAGTTTTAGCTCAGTGAAATCTTGAATACTCCACAGTGCTGGAATGAAGCATTGAGGAAACAGCAAACACCAGTAACAGCTGCTGTCTTGCCACACAGTTTAAAATTTACATGTATGTATATATGTATATTTATATTTATCTGTGCTTGTTAGACACTGAAGAAGTGCAGTCTGTAAAATGTTAGCAGCTTCAATATTGCTGGAAAGCTACCTGGACTTTCTTGCTTCCCTAGTGCCCTTTACCCAATAGCCCTCTTCAGCTCCAAAATTTCCTGCAAATACAACAGGATCCTGCAAAGAAAGGAGAAGAGGTGCAGCATTCAAATCCCTTAAACGTTTTTCAATATTTTTTTGTATATGTACTGGAGCCCTAAGAACACACAAAATCTACCAAGGCTGTTCATTCATTAGCTGCCTGGGAGGGTGCTAGCTAGCTGCTTCTCCAAAGCAGTATGCACTATCTACATGAGCTCCAGAGTCTGGAGCTATCTCCTAGAGCACTTTGATGCAGAGCTGTGGGTCTGGGGAGCTCCAGACACATCTTCCCTGCGTTTTGAGTGGAGGTGTCACCTCTGCACAGCTTGCAGAGCCTCAGCAGCCCTTGCGGTTTTCCAGGTAAGGCTTCTCCAGCACCAGGATTGCAGCTTGTCTACCCAGGCACAACTCTGCTCTCTTGTCTGAAGATCGTACCATTGGTGCCATTTTTCACTGGTGCCCTGAAGCAAAATGAGTAGGAATATCTTCCCCATAACCTCCCAGCCACCCTCATGGAGGATGCTGGTGCCTTTCCCTTCTGTCTCAAGGACCTCTCCACCTTGCCAGCTCAAAACAAGCTGGTTAATTAGCCAGGTGTGGCCATGGCACATGTTATAAACAGGGTTATCCCTATTATTTGCTGTGCCTTGTTGCTCAGGTTGTCTGGAGATCCTCAGCTGGCATTGGAGCCTGTTTGCAGTGAGACAGTGATAGGCACTGCAAACAGACGTGCAACCTTGTAGCCCAAAACCACCTATGTGTGGGCTCTGCGTTCAGCACCACCTGTGCTGAGGGCCCTGTGAGTCGCCCACAGACAATCAGATTGTGCTCTGTAATCAAGGAGAGGTTGTTGTTGAGTTTCCTGTGTTTTTAATTTCTGAGCTGCAGAGGTTGAGTAAACACACCCCACATGAAGAGCTGCTGTATGGAAAAAAGGGTGCTAAGGCTTAGAAATGTCACTGGAGTGTGCCACAGCATCTGCAGCTTTTGGGTTGTGTATGCCATTTCTTGATTTTTGCTTTTTCTTTTTAACAAATTACTAAATGTGTTTGACAGGATGTTCTGCATAAAACAGTGCAGAAAAATCAAAAGTCTAAATTACTAAAACCATAGCAAATTTCTGTACTCAGGACCCAGCCCAGCAGAGTAAACAGAGAGGTTTAAACAGTGAGGAGTGAGTTACCATCTGCCTGCTCTGAATGTCTGGGATTTCACTGACAGCTTACTACAGGTGATAGTTTCAGTGTTAACTTTATCTGCCTGAAAAACAGAAATTTAGCCAGGCAAGGAGCTAGCTCGAGATCTATCAGGTGAAAATGAATGGATTACCATCAGGCAAGGGTCTCTCCAGAAGATGTTAAGAAATATATGCCTTTCCTCCTCTCCAGAAAAAGCATTATGCCTTGCACAAAGCAGAAATTCAGAGCCTGTATCTTTATGCATTTATGATGCTTTTCATGGTCTCCACCTCTCAGCCAGGAAAATGGGGTGGATCTGTCCCTTTTCTCTCCACTGTCCTGATGTCCTCTGGCAGCTACTCTTCTTACTTCTTGTAGAGTTTCAGGCTTATAGAGAGATACACGTTCCCTCTAATTGTACCTGGCTAGGGCTGAGTTAATTTATCAAAGGTCCTATCAGACCAGAAGAATCAGCGCCCCTCTTTCCTTTGTTCTCCTCTTCTTTCTTCCCCTCACTTCTAAAGATAGGTGATTTACTATTTCTTTCTTCTTCTTTATTCTGCCATATTATACTTTCCAATATGCTGTGTGTTATCTTCCTCTGATTCATGTTGACACTTGCCACCCAGATCCTCTCCAAACTTATAAATCCCAAGTCAAATTTACATTTCTACAGAGCTTTTATTCACTCTTAATATTTTTTTGCAAACATTATTATTTAAGTGTTTTTGTAGGCTTTTTGGAACCAATTCACCATTGCCAAAAGGTTTTCCAGACATAAACGAGAAACAAAAATATGAAGTAGACCAGCAAAATTATTTCAAAATAGCTTTGGAGAGCACTTAGGAAAAGGAGAGAAGTCTGTGAGTTTGAACCAAGTTTTTATACATTAATGACTGTAGTTCATTCAGCAGTGAAATTTTCAATAATCATGTTTTTGCTATAGCTATTTCATTTTTTCAGACTATCCACTACTATGCAAGATAGGATTGCTTAAGCTGTAGTGCTAAGACAGTTTATTTCATCCCATTTCTCAAGGCCGTTGCTGCCTGCACACACTTAAAATTTGCAGTGCTTCTGTTCCAAACACATATATACCTTGGCAATGATTTTTTAAAAGGCATGAATATAAATGAAAAGGAGGATGTGCATACACACAAAAAATATGTTTAGTGCAAGGATCATCTGGGGCTTATCTAAGAGCAACAGCAGGATTTGTTCTGTGGTCCAGCTGATCAGACAAACACCAGGTACTGCAAGAAGCCTTTTTTTTCCTGCTTGCATAGAGAGGATTAATGTTAAGGCATATGATTAACTGTCAGGACTATTAATTGCCCCAAATCCTCAAGCTAAAGGGAAAAAAACCAACTCAGCAAAAAGCATCTGTCAAAGGATGGTGTGTTTTTATTTTCAGCAGGGGATAGGCCCACAGGAGATTCTGACAAGGTAAGCAGAAAATTCTGAATGGAGAAAAATAGAGAAAATCATGATGACTGGTGGTGAAAGCAAGGGAACATAGATGTCTGGTGCGGCTTGGCCAACCATCCTGAAGGAAAACTGGACAGTGTTGCCATTCACAGCCCCTTGCCGCTCTCCCATGTTGTTCTGAAAGTAGTGGTGGGGCGGTGGAGAGTGCCAGCCTTTTCCAAAGGAGGGCTGCAGACGTCCCTACCCTTGTGGGGAGTCACCTCTCCCCTCCATGCTTCATGTCTGTGTACCCCATGATGTCTCTCCATGGAGTAAATTCCCCTTCAACGTTTTTGTAGCCTGCACATCAGGCTGGACTTTGCTCATGTGGAGCAGTGGGTGAGGTCTCAAGGCAGAGGACAGGGGGGAAAAGGTTACCACTGCCTGTGGCCTGCACTTCCTTTTCCTCCCAGGAGAAGCAGAGGGGAGCAGATGTCTCCATACATGATCCCATCATGTCTGATGGTGCTGCAACTCCCAAATGCCAGACTGCTGGCCCAGAGGTCTCAGTGTCTGAGGCACATACAGATGAACCTGTAAGGGCATGTTCCTGTATTTTATTACAGTAATGGTGCACTTACCAGCTGTTGTGCCACAGACACTGGCACCAGCCCCCTGAGTTCCCAGACAACCTTGATCTTGTCTCCCAGAGCCACGAAACAAGGTTGCTAGATGTCTTTTTACATTGTCCAGGCATTAGCTTCCACCTTCAGTGGCTCTGGATCCAACAGGACAACTGCCTTGGACTAGAATGCCGCATCCCTGTGCCCGTGGCTTTCCACCTAGCTCCCATTCTCCCTTCATCTCCCCCATCCCTATGAATAAAACCACACACCTTGTGAGGATAGGGGCTATATATAATCAGATGACAGTCACTGAAGGAGCCAATCTCCCAAACCACAGAATGCTTTGGTCATTTATGATTAACTATTTTCAAAAGGAAAACCAGCCATCACTAAAACAGCTGCTTCTCCCCAGTGTTTTCAACCAGCTCTCCCTCCCTCTGGGGCTGTAATGGGGCTGCAGCTCCATCCAGAATCAGACTCAGACACTTAACAGTTCCTAGTGACATTTCCCCACTTAACCAGTGCCACAAAGTCACGGAGGAGAGAATGATCTGCACGCACCAAGTAGGAGGAGGAGGAGGAGGAGTTAGAGCTGATTTACCACCTTGGAGGCAAAATGCCTTTCCAGACATGATTGTAAATCACAGATCCCATTAGCACAGATCCAGAATGCTGGTACTCGCCTAGCCTACATCCCCCAGCCTACTGAAATCCCTGAACTCTGTTCAGACAGAAAAAGTGATGGAACTGCCATAAATGGTTTGAAAACAAAGAAACAACAATACTGCTTAAGAATGTAAAACATCATTACAGAGAAACATAAAGCACCTCTGGTTTGGCCAGGTTGACAAACATTGAAGAGTTGGTGAAACATTTGCTGATCCTACCTCTAGTGGACCTCCAGACAAGACCACTCTAGAGAGAAATGCCTTAAAACAGTGTGCTCCTTTTCCACCAGGCTACATCACTGTATCTCTATTGCTAACTAGTCTCTGATTCTGTAGGTACATTTTTCTCAAATGTCAAGGGCCACTCTCTTAAGGCTCCACTATACTTATGCTGCATGAACATATTTTAAAGTAGATGAAAATGTCCCTGTAAATATTAGCAATATAAGAACAGGGACCTCTGAAAAATTACTAGATAGTAGTAATTTTGAAGACTTTGTGGCATCAAATTAATATGGGATTTGTGAAAATTGTTTTGAAGTAAATATTTTGGAGCCTGAGCTAAATTCTTATTTTAGTACTTACTGTTGTGCAATTACTGACATGGAAATACATCCTTCCATTAGAACTGTAAAACTACAGTTCTAAAACTATATAGAAATGTAGTTTGAAAAAGTACATTTAATGTGAATGACACACAGAATATCCTGGAAATACAGATGTAATTCATGAGACCACTAGTAACATTTACTACAGTTCATTAGCTATCTAGGCCTGAATAGAGTTGTCTGAATAAGCCGAGCAGTCTGTATATGCAACAGTGTGGAGGAAGAATATCCCTCATGTAGGAGTTGAGCAGATCTGCAGTGTCTTGAGTGCAGTGACTGTAACATACCTCTGCAGTGCGATTTGATTCCTGTGCACCAAACCACATGTCCCAAACTGAAGCTTGAATGAGACAAGTAATTTATCTCTCTCTGTAATTCTGGTGGCAGACACAAGGCTCCCTGAGTGAAGTAAATGTGGCAATTCCTTTGGTTGCATTTGTTGCTTAAACTGGTCACAGGCTGGTGCTTTGGGGTTTTTAGTAAGGCTGTCTGGAATTTCCCTCCTTTGGAAATACTCCAGGGTTTGCTGAAAAATACCTGCCCCACTTCTCAATAAAAGCTGAAGAAACTAGACACCTTTTGCAGCTAATCTGGGGAAAAGAAAAAAGGCAACTGTTGGAACAAGACACACTAGAGTTGGTTAAGAGTATTTTGGTCCAACAAAAAACAAAATTATCTGATGAAGGTGGAATTTTCTAGAGCAAATAATTCTAGCGGACAGTTCCCCACACCTTTCCCTGTTAGGTCCTGTATCTTTCTTCCTGTAATTGAAATATAAGCCAAAAAACTATTGCACAACCAAACAGAGTGAAAACAAGAAACCCTTGAGCCGTGGCATTGAGTAAATGTCACCTGAGTCAACAAAGAGCCCAACAGATGGAGGTTTTAACACTGTTTTTTCAAATTCATCATTAATTTATTTTTTAAAGTAATGACCGTAAGTCTTCCTGGAACAAATTGTTATTCTGCCTGTTATGATTCATTAAACCAGTTCAGAATGAGATCATTATCATTTAAGTTAGCATTTTTGAGACTGCCAAATGTCCTCCAAGTACTTCCTGCAGCTGGGACTGCAAGCATTGTCCTTGGAGCTGGCAGTCTGCTTGCACCATATCCTGGTCCAAGAGCTTTTTGTGCCTCTGGCTAGCAGCACTACCATGCCTACGGGGCCCTGCTTGAGTGGGTTGCTTTACCTGCCCCTCAGGCAGCAGCAAAATGGGAAGCTGACTTCAAGCTGCAAGGCTTGAGAGTCTGTGGAAATCAACATCTGCAGAGATACACAGCCTGAGGAGCTAGGGTTGGAAAACTCTTCTCCAGAGATGGACTCCCACTCACCTCAGCCTGCAGCTGAGCTGGCTGATTACTGGGACACAGTGGTCATTGACGCCTTTGGATAAATTGGGACTTCTCTCCTCCTCTTGCAAATTCACACATTGTAAAGCCAAAGGATGCAGTAAGAAGAGTGGCAGCCACAGGAGACGGGTTACCAAAATAGACCTTTTCCCTTTTAATTTCTTTTTGGTGTAATTTCCTGACTGCATTATTGAAATAACAATGATGTAAGGGGCATGATGCAGCAACAGGGAAGACAGAAGCAAGTAAAAGCAAAAGAGACAATGACATATTTGTGTAGAAAAAAAAATGAGCTGGCAGTAAAGGGGAATTCACATATTACCTGATAAAAAGGCACATAGCCATTCCCTACCCCCCCAACCACTCCAAGAGTTCTCTGACACATGAAGGATACCAAAAGAAGAAAAAAAAACCCACCCAAGAAGTCAACAAACAAAAAACAAGCCACCACCCCAAATTACAGCAATTACTTGATCAGGGAATTTTCACTTCCTATTTTGTGAGAGAGAAATTCCCCAGGTCATCTGACCTCTGTTGAAACTACCAGGAAGAGGAGCAGCAGCAGTCAACAAGTGCAGGGCGTTCTCTGGCTGTACAAAAGCCTCCCGTGTGTGAGCCAGAGCTCAGAGACGTGCAGGGATGTGCAGGTGTGCGTACACATAGCCAGGAGAGCTGTGAATATCCTGCCAGCCAGATCATCTCGTGCACAACTCTGTGGTCCTGTGCAGCCTGGCAGACCTTTTGCTTTTCTTTTTGCTGCTTGTTTTCAAACATGCCTCTGGAGCAGAGCTTCTGAGGAGCTATTTCCTCACATGCTGTTTCCTCATGTGCTGCTGAAAGCAGCTGTCTCCAAGAAGAGGTGGTGGCCAGCAGCATGGTGGGAATAATGGCAATGAGGACATGGATTGAGCCAGTGGTCGCAGGCTCCCAAGTGGCCAGTGCCTTCTACGACACAGCACTGCTACTGGTAGTGAAGAACTACTACAACCAGACCAACAGCACTGCTCCCTCCCACGTCCTGGAAGATGCTCAGCAGAAGGCTGTATCTAATTTTTATATCATTTACAACCTAGTTCTGGGCCTGAGCCCCCTGGTGTCAGCCTATGGTTTGTCCAAGCTGGGGGACACGATACATCGGAAGATTCCCATCTGCATCCCTCTTCTTGGTTATTTGGGCTCCAAAACTCTCCTGCTCCTCCTGATCCTGCTGGGCTGGCCGGTGGAGGTGATGTTTGGGGCTGCTGCCTTCAATGGGCTGACAGGAGGCTTTACCACACTTTGGGCAGGCATCATGGCTCTGGGATCCCTGGGGTCCTCTGAAAGCAAGAGATCTCTGCGGCTCATCATTATTGAACTGGTGTACGGCCTCGCTGGCTTTCTGGGAAGTATGGCATCTGGCTACCTCTTTGTTGGCTTCAGTGATCGCTATCAAGAAGGCACTGTTCTGGTGTGCTGCAGCATTGCTTGCTATGCCTTCTGTCTCCTCTACAGCATTTTTGTCCTCACAGTCCCCAAGCCTGCAACTTCCTGCCCAGCCAAAGCCAAGAGTGAAGAGGAGATGGGTGGTCAGCCACCAGAAGCAGCAGTAACAGGGAGTTCCCAGCCTTCAGAGGGCAGCATCTCCACTCCAGTATCACCCTCAAAACTCATCATCATCCTGCTGTTTGTGGCAGCAATCCTCTACGACCTTGCTGTGGCTGGTGCAATGAACGTACTCCCACTGTTCTTGCTCAGGGAACCTTTAAGTTGGAATGCTGTGGAGATTGGCCATGGCAATGCTGCTGGGTATGTGATCTTCATTACCAGTTTCCTTGGGGTACTCGTGTTCTCCAGATACATGAGGGATATTACCATGATCATGATTGGAGTAGCGTCGTTCAGCACAGGCATCCTCATCATGGCCTTCGTGCAGTGGACATTCCTGTTCTACATTGGTGAGTTGAACAGCCACACACACCAGCAAATACACGCTGAAAAAGAGGGGTTTCAACATAACTGGAAGAGTTTTTTGCTTTGCTTCCTGACAAGTTTACAAGGAGGGAGTTAGGCAGATCGTCACATGGGCAATTTGCAAGAAAGCATTCTTATTATTCCTCTTTCCCCACATCTCTCTTAGTACTCTTAAGACTCAGCATGCTACAATATCCTGAGGAGACATATACTCCTGCCAAGGATTAATTTAAGGCCTATTGACGTGTAATTCATCAGTTGGTCACAGACCAGATCTGAGCAGAGCAATGTTCACACTCTGGGGGACTGGAAATTGTTGCTGACTCCCTGTTCTAGTAGGACCACATCACTGCAGCAATAGGAAGTACTTGCTTCTTCTGAGGTAAGGCTTAAGGCTACAAAAGAAGCAAAATGGCAAAGGCTTCCTATTACATGAACATCTTAAGATGTGATTTATTTTTGTCATATGAAGGCACTTAGAGCTGATGGGAGACAATGAAATATTGGAGCTGTGAAGTATCACAATAATGTAGTTTACAAATCTCGCACTGTACATAAACTACTAAGGGACTGGTAACAGCAGACGGGCCAACATCCCGTGATAAAGGAAAGGCAAGTTTACTTTTGGAAGGTAACCTATGATGAAAAACAAAATCCAATTCATTCTGGATTGAATGCAGAATCTGAATCTGCATTCATTGTGGCAGAGCGATCTCACAGAGATCTATTGCATGGCTTTAAGGTTTTGCTTCTGAAAGTGAGAAAGACACTGGAGATATACATGTCCTGAAGTGATTTTTCTGTCTGTCCCTACAGGGAATGAGAAATTGAAAATTAAGCAAAGTTGTTCTAAAGGGAAAGATGATAGCATATTGTATTTGTGTACTAAGCCAAACACTGAATGAAAATGTTAAGGTTTTGTTTGTTAAACCAATCAAGCTGGGGAATAAAAGATTTAAAAAAAAAAAAAAAAAAAGCTTGCTTAATAATTCAGCTCATCTTCATCCTGAAGACATGCTGCTATGCAGTGTGTAGGGTGCTTATTCCCTGCATTGCAGATACACCTTGGTACACTGGACACGGACCAAGTCTTCACTGAGGCTTGGTTCTGCTGACAGGAAGGTAATTCCAGCTCCCTAAAAATTTTCACAGTAGAGACAGACTAGAATACTGCAATCCAGAAGCACCAAGATACAAGACAGATGTGTGTTATAGTGTTATAAAGGTACAGTTCCTGTCAAGGCTGTGTAGCACAGGGGGCTCTCTCTACATGTTAAATCATCATCCTCACTATCTCAAAGGAGAGTGAGATTCCCTCTACGCTGACATGTCTGGCTGAGAACAAGAGACTGTATCTAGTTTGGCCAAAGTACCTCTGCTAATGGGAGAAACAGGTGGTTTTATCTGCCTTGGATGGAGTGAGAACCCACCTCTTTTTAGCACTCAAGGGATGAGAATATGTGAAGCAAGGTGCCCACCTAAGCCAGAGGCATGTAATCTTCAAAAGCAGTGGTTGTGTTGGGTCACAAAGAGCAGGTACTGGTGATAATTCAAAATTCATTGCATTACAGCACGGGCAGTGATGCTGTTTGCCCTCATCCCCTTACCAACCATCAGGTCCATGTTGTCCAAGCATGTTGAAGGATCATCCTATGGTGAGTATTTTGGTTGCCTTACCAACCAAAACCTCCTCCTCCAAAATTCCTTTATTCTGCCTAGAGTACTAAGAGAAAGGTAAGTTATTGCTGCAATCTGTTCTTTGTGTAATAATACCAGAACAGATGATACCACAAACAGGAAGGGAGAAGCAGAGAAACTTGCTGGACAAGATTCTCACATCCAATCTTCTTGTCTTTGGTTGCATCATCATTTATCCACAGAATTTTCAGCACATACTTCAAAAGATTAAAATCAGTGCATAGTTCAAAGGTGGGGAAAAGAACTGAGGTGGTGCTCAAAAATACAGTGCTGGAGGGAAAACCAAGAAAAGTAGGACATTGAGTTGAATCATTGTGACATTCACACCATTTATATCTGGCTTTTATTTCCAATTCTGGGAAGGATGGATTATTTTCATCTTTTTTTTCAGTTATGCTCTCTAAACATTTCTTCAGGTGTTTGGCAGTTTGTTCCTGTCAGGCCTGATTTAAATATGAAGAATAACTTTTGCATAAAAATTGATGCTTGTTGGAACAGCAGCTGGAATTCTTTTCCATTAAAATACGTATTAAAAATTAGTAAAATGTATTTTACAGCAGCATATTAAGGCCTACCATTTTTAGCCCAATGAGTTAGATTTAGACACAAGATACAGGACTGACCATTCATTCAAACAGCATCACAGGCCCACAACTGCTCATACCTCATCCAAACATGTTTTGTCTGCATCCTTCACATCCTTTCCTTTCTGCCATATGAACATGACACTGCTCTGTCACCAGTTTGTTCCTACTGCTTGTGCTCCCTCAACATCCACTGTTGCAAAATCATCTACCTGCCACAAACAGGGCAGCTCACACTCCAAATTAATCACTATAAATCAAATGTTTTTAACCTCCATCTTGTGCCATACGGGCTGCAGATGACAATGGTGTCAGTCTAGACCTTGAGCAGGATCCTGCAGCAGAGCAGCACTTGCCTTCTGGAGTCTCTTCTCTTTAGCTCATGGCTGCTAGTGCTGGCTGGCTGCAGAAGGCTACCAGGCCAGCAACCTCAGCACTCAGCCCTGACCTTGTCCCCAGTCTGCAAGTCCCAGCAGGACTGGGTTACTGCGTTACTTCCCTTTCACCCATTTACCATGACAGAAACCCTTCAGTAAAGAGTGGTTTCAATTAGAATTCAGTTTCTGCCTTCCTTCCACATGAAACATACAAATCACACACACATCCCCATTTCAGGCATAATTGTAATTTCAACACTGTGAACCACTTTTCTGGCCTAGGCCAGAAGCAGACCCTGACTAAAATTTCTCCTGTTCTAATTTTCTACCTCCAGGAAAAGGAGCACTTATTGACCAGTTTATTGCTGCTCTTACAAGCCACTACCTTTATATGTAGACTGTTTAGGCAGACAGTTTTCCAGTTGAATATTTTGTCCCATGCTTAAGAGGACAAAAAATTTAGTTGAGGTCTAGAACAGAAGCAGATACAAGCTCATGCTTAGTGTTAGTGGAGCAATGACTACACAACTGTGATCCTGGATTTGTCAGGGAGGTACCACAGCTGGTTTGTTAATCTCCAGTGACAAACTATGTTCTGGTCTTACAGGTAAGGTGTTTGTCCTGCTGCAGCTGTCTTTAGTCACCACAGGAGTAGTGACATCTACAGTCTACAACAAGATCTACCAAAACACACTGGACTGGTACAGCGGCTTCTGCTTCATTTTGTCTTTTCTAGTTGGCTGCCTGAGTCTCCTCCCTTTAAGGTAAGAAATAAGTTATGTTGTATTTTATCTGTAGTTCCTTTTTCTAGGTCTAAAGTATGTAATACAGATAGGCAAGAATTTTAAAAAGGAAACAACAATTGAATTTTAAAAAAGCAAAAATGGGAAAAATTGCAGAACCAAGTTGACAAATATCAAGAAGATTCAAAGAATGAAAGCTGCAATGTCTAGCCAGTGTTTTTTTAAATGTTATTTTTGTTTAATGTAACATGAATTGCTGTGGGAAGAGTATTTGGCAATTTAACACCTAATAATCCCAGGAAACAAAGCATTCACACAAATGTGTTTGATACTGTGAAAATAGTAG
The DNA here is from genome assembly GCA_024734555.1 of Trochalopteron elliotii. Lineage (NCBI taxonomy): Eukaryota > Metazoa > Chordata > Aves > Passeriformes > Leiothrichidae > Trochalopteron > Trochalopteron elliotii. The sequence continues at coordinate 374,064 of JANPWX010019080.1, forward strand.
TAAGTAGAATGAAGGGATAACCCTACACAAAATAAAATGTTTAAATGTTTATATGTTTATATGTTACTTACCCACAGTAACAAGAAAGAATAATGTGAGTCTCCCTCAAGTGTTTCAAAGAGAAACCATTACCACTGTGAAGGAAACAGTTACTTTTCTGGACCACTGAATTTGCCCAACTGTACCACCATGGAGTGACTGAGAGATACAATTTCAGGAACAACTTTTAAGCGCAAAACTAGCTTAATTTGAAGAGAGAAGGCTGAAACAACCCCTCCATCCACTTTTACAGAATTTTTGAAGGGTCTCCCTCCAAATCTCACTTCATCCATTAGAGCCTCCCCAAGACTCTCCAGCTTGTTGCATTACTAGAAACAGCAAGCTTCTTTCTATATGAAGTGAACTGTGATAATGTCAGTATTTAATCCACGTAACAATATTTTCATTCAGATATAATGCACATACTGGATAGGCTAATGCCTGATTCCAGTAATTCCAAAAATCTTGCCTAGCCCTGCTGTTGTTTAAACAAAATATAGTAGTACAAAATTTAAAAGTACTTTGTATACTGACTTTAGCAGCACCATTTAGAGATGAAGAAAAAGCAACACCAAAGGAAAGCTCCTCCACCACCACCTCTGTTTTATTCACAACACTGAAGACTTTCTGGGCTTGTGAACGCATTTGACAACCAGTGTCTTCAGAACTACTAGTGTGGGGAAGGCTATTTCCTACTAATCATTCCCCTGGCTCTGCTTTCCTCCTCAGATCTTCCAGACACAAAATACTTGTTTCTTATGTGCAGCCCTCTCTTTAAAAGGGGTCACTGCTAGCTACTCATATGCTTTTTAATACAGGTTCCAAATAGAAGTACCATTAGCAGTACAAATACAGGTTATTAAAGTGAAGGATGACAAACAGTGCCAATATCATTGCTTGTACACAAGAGAGACTGGCAGATCATTGAAAGGAATCCCATCAGCACTCAGCAAAATTTAGGACATAGATGTGGAAAGAACAAACTGCACTTTGAGAAGGTAATTTGCTAATTCTTACTAACTGCATTTTTTATTGCTCTTTACAGCTTTGTGGCCATCAAACAACGGTCAGCCACTGGCTCCCTTGAGATTCTGACTGAGTAACAGAGGCATCTTCTGGTTGTTATGATTAGTCCCTACACAACTGGATACATAGAATTTGTACTTCCACTTTACAGCGTGCCACAATCTCTTGGCCATTAAGCTTGCCCAGGAAGAGATGTTTGCCTTGTTATATTTGCAGCATGCATCCCATCCTGCAGAGTATGTGCATTGGGTATTGCACACCAGCAGTCCTCAGAGCATTCTGATTTTTGCTAGGCTGGTTAGCAAAACCAAAGAGGGACAAGAATGTAGGCTAGAAATGGAAATAGCATTTCTAGACACATTGTTCAGACTGGAAGCGGAAAGCAGAGGATCAGTTTTCCATTAGTTCCTTCTTGTCTGTTCATTCAGAAATCTCAGGACAGTTCTGTGACTTTGGCTGATGAAACAGGGCTGCAAGCCACATGCCATGTGCAAGGACCATCAGCAGGACACGCCAGCTCTCCACCTCCTACAGATGTTATTAGCCCAGCCAATTAATGTTACGTACAAGACCATTAAATAGAGAAATACCACCATAGAAATATGTAAGATTAACAGATTTTAGTAATCCCTACAATAAACCACCCCTGAACAGATGTTTATGACTGTGATTTCTGGGAGATTGTCCACTGTCCCTGGACAGTGCTTCAAGAGCTCACATGAGGACTAAGACTCAAGAGCTAATGCTGGTGTTTCAGCTCACACCACCACAGTGTGCTACTCTTTTAACAGTTTAAGAACAGGTAAGTGCAGAACACAGGTCCTACAGAAGTTATGGAGGTGTAGGGACACTGATACCATGTAATAGTCATTGTGTTACCCCAGCTTTAATGTGGGCTGGAGAGGAACCACGTACAATACAGCAATTAGCATGAGATGATACCACATAAATCCAAACACGAGTCAAAAGTCTGGCATGTCTCACAAGGATGTGTCTGCTTACATTCTGATTGAACTAAAACAGATTAAGCGGCTTCCAAGATCCTGGACTAAGTAAAGGGAAGTTAGAAGATCTTAAATAACTGAAATAATCTGGAGGCAAATCAGGCAAGCTTCAATTCGAGTCAGGGATACAGCAAGTAGAAGTTGGTTCATCATTACACCATCGCTTGCTCTGAGGAAGTTGCTGTCGCCCTGTCCACACTCTGCGTGGCCCATCCCCACCCCCACCCCCCGCCCCAGTCTTTCCTCAGCTCATTCACTTTCAGTACCAGAAGTAATGGAGCAACAGGTCAGATGATTCCTACTGAGATCAACTGTGGAAGAAGATTTTAGGGGAAGGGTATTTCTGCAGTAAGATAGTGAGCTGCTTAGCAAAATAAGCACACACAATTTCACCAGTGAAGACTGCAAAAAAATGAAACTTTATTCTAAGTAAAGGAGTAATCTTTTAATACATTTATTGGTCCATTCCATTAAATTACTTGAGGTAAACAAATGGTGCATTTCAAAAAAACATACACAAGAATAGAGAATTACAAACAGTTTTACCTCAAAGCACTTTTGTCCATCAATACTACCTCCATAGTAAACAATGCACAAAGTATATTTAAAGAGATATATGAAAGGGTATAGAAACATGCCAGCACCAGAAGGCAAGACAACATTTCCTAGCCTGTGAGTCTGAACAAGAGCACAGTTGCCAGATTTGACCAAGTACAGGAAGCAAAAGCCTCCTTCCCATTTTTACACTGTTTACTAGCTAATTCACACAGAGACAAGTCTTTTCACAGCTTTCATTTTGTATTTTAATGTTATGAACATTAATGTTCATAAAACTCTAGTTCTGGTGAATGGGTTTATAGAGTGAAAGCAGAAGAGTTGGGACAAGGAACCAGCACCATTTTGGTCCCCATCACTGACACCTTCAACACAGTGAGTGAAGCTGACAGCCAGCTTGCCTTCACTTGCATGGCCCAACTCTCCAGACCTTAGGGAGGGACAGAGGGATGCAGGCACAGAGAAGCGAGAACAAGAACGGTGCTTCTTTATTTTTGTGTACTGTAGACAAAAGCCCTCTGGCTCTTACTCTGAGACTGGCCCTCAGCAACCTGTCTCCTTGTGCAGTGGGAATGTCATCGCACTGGCCACAACGCTGCAGCTTGATCTGAAGGTATGGATACATATCCCAGCACCAGGGTTAAGGAAATGGTTTAGCTTCAAAGCATAGAATACCAAGACCTCCAAAGTAGTATAGGACAGTGACTAGCCCTTATTGTTTTAGCATGCCATTTACATAAGGGTGATCTACTTATAACTCTTTGGAAAGCTCATTATGTTCTGCAAATTTGCTGTGCTTTAGGCACGCAACCTTAAAATTTGTCCAGTTCTTTACTAAGTACTTCTACACATCAGATACTTCAGCAAGACTTCCAAGGGCTAAGCACAGAATTAATCACTGCCATTTTAGTTTGTAAAGGTTCAACAGCACTCCCAAAAAGTTTTAAATGCCACATTCAGTCTGCCAGAAGGCAAGGTTATTCCTGTGATTCCCAGTTTCTCTTTGCAAGAGAAAAACAAAATCCAAGAAGTAGTAACAACTTGCCTATCTTTAAATAAAAAGTCCTCGTTTTCCCTATGTATTGTTGTAGTAAAAGTTAATATACCCAAGGAAAGAATGTTCTACCTTCAGAATTTAAGATGACAGAACATCTAATGAGCTAACTTAGTCTATACAGTTTTGTTCAGTGGTTATCAGGACAAAGATTTTCAACAGTCTGCAACAATAATCATAACAATATGCAGTTAAATTGTGCAAGTTTTAACAAAAGCATGGCTCCTCTTAAAATAATGAACAGTTCCTGCTGATCTGGAAAAGAATTTGTTTGTACCCTTGTATCTGCAGGACTGACACCTGAAGCAATATGTGTCATAAACAGTTTATGCAGAGCCACTACTTCAAGGCTACTGCAGAGTACCTTCACAGAACTGTCTCTGCCACTCATGCTTTGTTTCTATCAGTTATTCCACTACTTTATCCTTAGCACAAGTTTTAGAGCAGCAAAAATCCAAGCAGATTTCAGTGAAGAGTCATACTTTATCCTTTAATACAACTGACACCAAAACTGTTTGTGTCTTTAGGACTGCACATACTACCTTTCCATTTTTCAATGTATACCTGAAAAATCCATGATGTTTTAACATCTATGTTTATTGCAAGACTTAGAACCTGATAAAGGTATACATGAACAATGCATGGTCCATTACTGAGAAAAAAGATCTCAGTGCTTGCTTTATTGTGCTGGTGCCACTTAAAAGAAGAAACAAACACCACAGAAACTATACAGAAGTAACTGGGTAGCAGTGAATTATGCATCCACTGAAAGGACCTTGCCCTGGCTATGGATTATGATGAAAACTGGGCTGATTTAAGCACTGCTGAAAGAACCACATGTTAAACAGGCTCATAAAAAGGGCGCCAACTACTTTTGGTGTCATTTTGGTGCACATGCAGAGTCATCTTAAGCAACTTAACACTCAACATGTTACCCATAGATGAAGCTCCTGCACTATTCCTGCTTCCCTTTACCAACACCTTCTATTTCTCTCATGGAAGTGTGGACCATCCAAAGACTCTTATTCTATGAGGATTACAGGATAACATGTTAAAGAGTTTCACTCTCAGTTCAGGACTCAACCACCCTCTAACAGCAGTTATGTGATGCAAGTGTCACTCTGCACATCTTACAGGGATTTCCTGCAACTTTGGTAGTTTACCTGACCGGCATAGTTGCCCCAAACATCACAGTCAGGATCTTTCCTACACCTCACCCACAGCCTCTCCCTCAGTCATCCTGTGATTTACAACAGCCCTTCGTAAGAACAGACCACGCCACAGCCTGTAGGAACTGAGACCCACCTATGCACACACTTATTACACTGCAGCAATTCTTGCAGAAGACTTCTCTGAATGTCAAGCTTTACTTCCCTTGTAAGAGCTTACGAGGTTTTGGTCCAGATCACACAAGATATCCCAATCTTCAGCTGCTCCAGCCTCACAGTTACATGTTGATTTGAACTTGGTACTCTCCACTGTCCATTATGCTTCTCATGAACAGCTGTGATGTTAACTGCTGAATTCCCCAGAAGCAGCACCCAATTCAGTTTGACACAAAGCAAAGCAGGAAGAGTCCCTTAGTGTTGTAAGGCATCAGATAAAACCACTTGTAGGAAAAAACCACCATTCTTTCTACTCAGCTTGTGCTGTTTATTTTAATAAGATGCTGGGAAGACTAAACATTAGTTCAAAATATATTTTGCTTGAGTCCCAGTGATGTTGTAAAGTCAACTACAACATTTAAAATTCCATTTACTCCACTAATTTGAACTACTTAAAAAAGCATGTTGATCTTTCGTTGTGGAAAATGGGGAAGACTGCGACCCTGAAGGACAGACTGTTAGGTAGTATGCAAGTGCTTATTCTAGATTGCTTCAAGATGATCCCCTTAAGTACTTCCCCTGAACAAGAGGAGTCTGTGATTCTGAACCTAACAGTAACTTAAACCAGAGTTCTCATTTACACCAAAAAGCGCATATTGACAAACTGACCTTAAAACAAGAAACACAGTTTGTTTAGTACCACAGGGTTGTCAATGACAGCTGAGCCAGAAAGAAAAATTTCTTAAAATGTCTTATATTTTCCTTTTTCATGCAGAGAGCACCGTCTCATTAGCCTGACAGCTACCACAGTGCTGCAATACCTCATCTTGAGAGTTCCATAAAGCCACCAGGCTGAGAAGAGTGGTTGCATGTTCAGTTGGTGTTTATGAAGGAATAAATTCCAAATCAGACTAGTACCTGGTAGGTTGTAACAAGAGAACAGAGAAGTTCCACAAAATCAATCACTGCTCACATTCTTTGCAAGAATGTTGCCAGAGAACAAATAGTCACTCAAATATAGCAGTAAGCATGGAGTTATTTATTGCCCTAAGTCTCAGTATTAACACTCACAGGAGAGCCAATCCCCCTCACTAAGATGGTTAAATCACGTCAGCATTCCTAAGGCCATTAACACAAAGTAGGCATTTACTTGAGGTTGGACTGCAAAAGAGCAAGGAGAAAAAAGGGACTTGCAGAAGCAGCAGCAATTCTAAAGGCCAACAGAAACTACTAAGAAAATAGGTCAGTAACAAAAGTAGTCCTAAAAGACTTGCCATGTGGTTCCGCAGAGACAGGTATGAATACTACATGTACCTAATAGGGTACCCATCTATTCCCCCCCCAACCCATTTAAGGCAAGTTTCACATACTCTGATGCTTGGTGGAAAGAAGCATTTGACACCTTTTGGCTTTCAGCTGCTGCAGAGAAAGTCTAGGGAGAGAAAACAGAGTTCTACTTTTACTACAGCAGGCATCCTAGGTGACCAAGCCTGAAGTGGCTCTAGTAAAACCCATACATAAGGCATGGTGTAAGAGATCTCCACCACGCAACTTCCAGAGCTAGCTTTGGAAAAATTAAAGACTCAAACTTCCTCCCGCATTCCCACAACCCTTGAAAGGCCGCAGTTCAACTCATTCCCACAGCTAGGCTGGTTTTGATCCCCAAGTCAGTCACAAGTACACCTCAGTCAACTGACATTACTTCATAATCACCAAGGTAAACAAAGATACTCAGTATGAACCAACAGCATGCCACACGCACAAAAACCACAGTTCATGCTTGCATCACCAGCTATCTGTGGCGGGTGTTGGTATGGTCTGTCTAAAACCAGCCCAACTCCCAGACAGAAAAGTCTACAGAGACCATTTCATCCAGAGGGAGCACACGGGTGGTAGCAAAACAGAAAATATTCTTTCCCAGCCTTTCCTTGTCCATTAAAAATAAAAAAAAAGGGGATAAGGATTAGTTAGGGAGTACTGTGTCATAGAAATAATTATTGGGTTGTCTTTTTTTTAAGCAAACAAAACAGAATGATAAAGATGTCATTTGGCACCTTGCAGTAGAGTTTTATTTTCATCTTTTTAGTGTTCCACTCATCAGTTCCTTCCAGACTAGAGAGGTAAATTTTATCAAGATCCCCATGCACTTTCACATGAACCCCAATCACTCCATAGGATAAAGAAGGAACCATTCAAGATAACTCAAAAAGATGAAACATACCCCAGTTTAAACACAAAAATTGAGGAAAAAAAATTCAAATAGGCTGGAACAGATACTCTGAAAAACTAAGTGCAGCTGTCATTTCAGTTAACTTAACAAAAAAGAGTCCTCCACACAGTTCCAGTATGACTAGTGGTAGTGAGCACAGAAGTGCTAGACTGTCCATGAAGGTACTTCTTATTTGGTCTCTGGCTTGTCTTGCAATAGTGGTATAATTGACTCCCACGCCGTAAGGCACTGAAGAAAGAGAGAAAGATTTACAAAATCGATTTTATATCAGTTCATATAACTTCTGACAAACTCTCCAGACCAACAGCATGCAAGTTGAAGAAAAGTTATGAGGGTCTTTAGAGATACTTATAGAAGGGGGAAAAAACCCAGAATGTCAAACAGCAAGGAAGTGTTAGAATTGCTGCAACTTCCAAACAAATTCAACAAATTCAAGTTTTCCAAAGTCATCAGCTGGCCCAAGACATTAAACAACATCAGAACACCCAGGATTTCCAAATGCTAACCTAGATTTTTCTAAACTGAAAAATACTACAGCTTTCAGCTAGGCAGACTAACTGTTTTGACTAGAAATTTACATCTTTATGCCATGACTGTGGGGGAAGGCTGATTTGGACACAATGGCAGCTATGACAGACTACTGCCAGCAAACTTATTTGAAAGAAAACACACATTTAGGGAAGTTAATTCTGAGACACAGTGTATTCCAGTAGGGCTCTGAGACTCGACTCCACCACTTGATGAACTAGTAGTGCCTGGTATAGTAAACTGTAAGTAGAGTGTAGCTTCTGGGTTATTAGAAAGCCACTCCAGGCTTTGGAGTAATTTTCCCAGACACATACAGTTACTACAGTCCTTGCACTGTGTGTTGTTACTGTCTTTCAACCACGCAGAGCCCAGAAGTCAAACTGGGCAAATACAGACTGTGGAATCTAAATTATTAAATGCTGGAAACGGGCAAACTCATCAGCAGCTTTTATATCCACAAGTCATTGTTGACAGACATCTTCCTTCTAACCTTGCTGATTGTACTGCAGATGAATAGAGTACTTCTAGTCATGTAACCTGAAGTGACTGGTCTGTTTCTTACCAAAAAAGCTTCCTTGCTAAAAGCAGAACTAACGTACAGATCTAACTGTCAATGGAAGAGCCACTGCTGGATGTTCAGTGGACTCTCTAATATCCCCCTCCACAGCAGCCTTAGAACTGAGAGACCAGGGTGAAGGAAGTTCTGTGTGAGCAGTTACAAAGACAAGACAGACACTGGAAGGGGAGAAGGTACCACATACTAATGTTACATGGAGAGGTAACCTAGCACAGGAAGAAGCTTGTAAAGTAGATGTGTAAAATTGAACAGACAAGATGAAGTACAGTTTACTAGGCAATGCATAAGCCTAGTAGTTCTAGTAGTGTTTAATATTTTGTAAATATTTAATATACCTAAAAAGGGGGCTTGTGAGACAGCTGGAGGAGTTTCTACAAGGATGCGTGATACAACAAGGGACAATTGCTTTAAACTGCAAGAGGGCAGGTGTAGATTATACAATTAGGAAGGAATTCTTTACTTTTAGGATGAGAAAACACTGGAACAGTTTTCCCAGAGAAACTGTGGATGCTCCATCTCTGGAAATATTTTAGGTTCATGCTGGATGGTGCTCCGAATCACCTACTCCAGTGAAAGGCATCCCTGCCTCTGGCAGGAGGTTGAAACTTACATGACCTCTAAGGTCCCTTCCAAACCATTCTGTGATCCTATGGTATCAACCACTGCACTGGGCTGCACTGTTCTAGCACAAAGGAAAATTAGATTGGAAGTATATGCAGTTAAATGTCAAGGTCCTTTTAATTAAAAATAAAAACATCTAACACCAAACCCCAGGTACAAATGTACCAACTGAAAAAGGGCACAGGCTAGGTATTTTCAGGACTAGTATGCAAGGGACAGAATGATGCCCAAAGGGACAGCAATTAGAATAACTTATACATAGCAGATATAATCTATATATGAGTGTGTGGATGTGCATTAACTCATGTAGTTTTGTTCATAAAAGGCAGAATCAAGAGATTTTTCTACTCTGGTAGCATTACTAGAATGTGCAGTTCTGGGGCTTTTTTCATCACCACTGCTGCTGCACAGTAATTTGTTCAATTCAAAAGTGCAAAACAGACAAGCATGCATGATAAAATGCTGTTAGAATGCTGACTTGGAAAAGAACATAGTCTCAGAGTTCACTTGACCACAACTTCCAACTCTGACAAAGAGCAGCTTCAGATGTCTAATATTCTTTTCTTCAAGACAGTGTGAAGACCTCCTGAAGAATGTGGTGATAACCACTTCAGAGGAAAATGAACTACTCTTGTTCCTGCCAGTGCTCAAACAATGACACATACCTTCTCGTAGTACTGGATGTTTTTATCTGCCATCCCCATGAGTAGCTGCCTAAAGTCTTGTCTTTTGTTGTTCTGCCATCTCTCCATATCTGCTTTTAGGTCAGCATTGAAACACTCTACTCGGTCTTGACATTTCTCAACATCTGTGGGTACCTGCAGCAAACAAAATGAAGATTAAAACTGTCCCTAAGAGTACTACATTGCTGAATTAGCTCAAATCGTACTGAGCAGAACTACAGAAGAAAGGGCAAGTTCACAATCCAGTAGTTATCCTGAATCAACTCAGTTATGGCTAGAGGGAAAAAGCCACGGTTCTGAACTAGAGAGGATATGAGATTGCTTAATGCGTTTTTTGCTGTTTGAGGTGGTGAGCACTTGTGCTTGTCCATCTCCATGCCTGACACAGAGTCACAGAGGAAGCACTTGCTGAAGGCACAGGAAAACCATTCGGTGTAAGTGCTGGTACCAAGGTTCAGTTCCCTAGTGCCCCAGCTGAGTAGCTTGGCTCCACAGCAAACTTTCCTGCTTCCGTTTTACAGCTGCAGTAGGAATGTCCCAATTTACACCAGTGTGTATATAACAACAAACATCTACATTTATCAAAAAAGCTGGATAAGACACCTCAGTATTGACAGCTGCAGAATAAATTTTTAAGTCCTTAGTTTCTAGCTTCCACTTTTAGTCTTATAGGCCTCCTGAACAAAATTTAACTGCAAAGAACTCGTGATCAACATTGGATGCGCTCAGGGACTTCTAGGTTCAACAACAGACATACAACCATGCAAAAGCAACAAATGAAATCTTGAAGGACAGCCTACTGCAAGCTGAGGTAGAGATTTAAATGGATTTTTGACAGTAGTCACTGGCCCAAGGTACATACACTTTAGACCAACTAAGTTGGTGTTCTTTGCTTATGTTTCAGCTAATATAATGTATACCACCAGGCAAAACCAGGAATAACTTACAAGTATTTTGTCAAGCAGGAAAGCCAAACACTATTTTTTCCCTTCTCATTGCTGCATGGTCCACACAAACATGAATCGTGTAAGGACATGCAGACTAAGCCCATGAGCTGAGAAGAGGAAACTCCTGAATCCTGGTACCAAAGTCAGAAGTGAACTTTTGCTCTGAAAGCTGTGACTTGCACAAAGGCAAAGCACAGAATGAAGAACATTTGAAGAACTTTGTGGTGGCTCCTCTCATACTTGATACTTTCACTAAACTCCCTTTCTGAGAGGTGTGAAAGAAGGAAGAGGATGAACAGACTACATAAGATGCTTTTCATGGATACCTACATGAAGTTAGAGGTGGGCAACTATGTTGCAGTTTGGCAAGGTAGTCAATTTAGGCAGAAACACACCAACTGTATTTCTTCTCCAGAACATGGATTAGGGCTGATCACTTAATTACTCAGAGACGGTCCTACACATCTATTCTTCAACAAACCAACCTGTTTGAGATTCAGGAGCTCTTCATACTCAAAGGATTTGAGTTCCCCTTTATTCACACAACTGAATTTACACTACAGGCAGCTTAGAGGTTCAGTAGATATTTTCTCTCCCTGCCATGTCTGAGCACTATCCTTATGGCTACAGAATTCACTCTGCCACAACTCCAGATGTAGTTCCCTTGCAGGCTGCAGACAAGAACAACGAAGCCTTGAAGGTTTAGGGGATAGTCCCTTCAAGGCACGTATGCCTTGCATTGTAAGTACTCTGCTATCTTAATGGGAAAGACCAGACTATCAAGAGAAATAGTTACGGAGACTGGAGGCAAAACCATATAAGATTTCTCAATCTAATTAATTTCGCTCCTAAGCACTCACCAGCCTCCTGCTTCTGTTAGGATCTGAAACCACAACGAAACTATACAAAAACCTGCTCTTTCTCACAGCAAGTTCTCTGGCTTGTCAGGCTGAAAGGGCTGTATGAGTTTAAAGCTACAGGGATAACCCAGTGGTCAGCAGATGGGTCACATGTGCTCTCATTAAGGAATAGCAACAACAACAAACTCCAACCAAGTCTCCAAAGGCATCATGAATGTAGTGTCTGCACGTGTTGCAGTCTTATTTGGGAGTGCAAATGCCTTACCTTACAAAACTGCAGCCTCCTAGAACATAATCTGCAACTCAGTAGTTAAGACAAAATTTTAAGTTAATTAACAGCTTTTAAGCACTTTATAGCAGTGAAAACTCAATGCAAAGAGATCTTATAAGTTTATCATCAAATTTGGGCCCAAGTTGAAGCATCAAAGCTGATGTTTTTTTCTGTTTTTAGCAATGGAGACACTAAATATTAGCTAACAACTAAGAAACAGGAAGGAAGTAGATTTGACTTAGGGGAAAGTTGCTACTTCTTTACTGATATCTGCTCTCAGGTACTTGATAGCTCAAAAACCCCTCAAACCACAAAACCAAAGTGACAACTGGCTCAAACTCCAACACACCCTAAAAAAGGCCCAGGATTATTTTAGGGAGTCAATTAGAACTGATGAGAGATGTATATGCAGGCAAGAACTGAGCATGAAATTGTACATATATGATAAGAAGTTCTGCATGTACATCTAATCCTCTTCACGCTGATTCTGTTCTCTTAAGAAACTAAACTTGCCAAACATCTGTGATTTAGTGTGGTCAATCACAGATAGCATGTCCACTTGAAAACTCCTCTACATCATCATTACCAAGTAACAAATGGCCCTAAAGCAGAACAAAGCCAGCATTAATTAGACAACTAACCTTCGCGTATGATATTTCTACCTTCCTAGTTCTTGGGAAACAGTTATCTATTACAAGGCTTTTTTTCCCCACCTTCTACTTCAAGTTCTGCACTGCTGTATTTACTGTTCCCATAGATCACCACACTTCAAAGTCTTGAAGTAGACAGAATAAAACAGGTCATCCGAGGCAAACTTCATCTCACCAAAATGAAACCACACTCATTCGTCAATGTGCTGGTTAGATTACTGCAAAATTACCTCCAGCATGGGTCAGAAATGGGTGAGAGGCATTTCACCACTGCATTTGTTAGAAACTGAAAGGCGGCAGACTGCACACAAACACCATGATGGTACTGGTAAACACCACCCACACTGTGCTTTCGGTGTAAACTTCGACATTCTGAGCAGTACCTTCTGACAGAGTCACAGTAGCACTACAAGCCTTCTACATTCATAGGCCACTGAGCTCTAGGCTGATCCCACTGCCAGAGCCATGATGGCCTGGTGAGCGCTGTGATGCCAGGCTGGTATGTGCACTGGAGGCCCAGAATGCTCTCCAGTGACAGATTATCAAGCAGCAATAAGCTTTCCTTTCAAGATCTAAACAAAGGCCTTCGTTCTCTTAAGGTTTCATTTGGGGTCTTTTTACATCATTTCTACCAAATCAGCAAATATGCCACAAGGAAGACAAATGCCATTCCACAACATGACCCTCAGCCTGCTTTTAGTTTCCAGCAAGTCACAGCCAGGGGACCCTGCTGAATGTAAGATACGCTGCTAGGCACAGCTCTGAGCTATCAGCTCCTACAGGTAATGACACATCCTCTGACTGGAAAGGTTCTGAAAACCCCAGAGATAGTATTTTGTGAACATGCAAGGAGTTCTACACAGTTTGTTTAACTCCATCTTGTAAAAGACATGAACTACTTATGTTACAAAAAGGTACAAGGAGTTGCCAAAAAATATAGTGATACTCTGGAGAGGAGATGAAAGTATTCAAAAAATTTGCAAGATTTAAATGCTGCACTTTACACAATAATCCCACTGAGATATGAGATCCAAACGCCTTTTAATAGGTGCAAGATTAGCAAAATTAACCAATTCCACTATATCAAGACGCTGATAAAGTCAAATGCCTAAAAACTGGCTTGCTGGATATGTTAGATTTAGTTCCGTCCATTCTAGATACAGCTGTTAGAACCTGCTCATACAAAGCTACACTGAGGAAGTAGAGTGCATACCACACCAGCAGAGGAGCAGGCAGTAGACCCAAATACAAGAGCACCACAAAATACCTAGTACACCCCTATTTGTCGTTCATTATAGACAAAAGATCAGAAAAACATTTCTGCATTTCTGTGCTCTTATCCTCTTCAGCTTCTTAAATTCAAAATATTGTGTGAACCTACTGTAGAGGGAACAGTATTTTACAGTAGTCATAATACTGGGAAGTCATCCATTAATTATTAACACAAAGATAAAGGAAACCAAAAACCTCTAAGCAGAGGAAGGGAACAAACCCTGTTGCCATCACCAGTTAAAGCTGCAGTGATTTAAGAAAAGGCTCTTGTACTCTGTTTCATGCAGAAGTGAGTGGCAGCATAAACATATCAGTTCACAGCTTGGCTTTTGCATGGTGCCCACCCAAAACCTGTCATCCAGTGACACTTGCCATCTCTGTTCTGCATCACACAGAGCTCCCTAGCAGAAAGGGCAAAATAAGCAGTTTTCCAAAGCCAAAACCAGCGTTCTGAAACAATACAGTTCCACAGTGCCAGGGACGGGACCTTAACTCAGCTAGCTGGCTTACTGCTGAGTCACCAGGGATTGTTCTACCACAGCTTTGTTACCTGTCACTGAATCATACAACTGACTGCTGCCTGTTGTTAAAGAGTTACAGAGTCATCCTGCTCTGAACTGTGAGAGATCAGTAGTTCAACAACAGAAGTTACTAGACAAGTTACATATATTCATACTTAGGTCTTTATTTCACACCAGCTTGCCAACAACAAATTTCTGTTCCGCCAGAAACTGCTTATACTGCAAAGAAGCCACCAGATCCAGAAAAAAGGCAAGTTCTGCTTCCCCATTCATTTCAGGAAGTAGTGTAAGTGCAAACTGTTTTTGTAGAGCTATATTAAGCGCTAACCTTTGGACGGTCTTCTCTTTTCAAGGCTACTGCTTCCAGTTTTGCTTCATACTCCGCTTGAACTTGGTCTCTCTTCTTCAACACATTCTATGGGCAAAGAAAAGAGAGCTGTGAAGGGATCCTCTTGTTCCTTCCCCCAGTCCACAAGAAACTCTAAAGTGATACATCTTCAGTGCCAATTAAGCCCAAAGTCAGATTTCCAGATTTACTTTGTCCCATTTTCCAGCATTTAGGGAGTACTTTTAATAACAAACAGCACTTGCTCTCTATCAGCTGGCAGGGGCAAATAAAATTCAACATTTGGACAAACTGGAGGATTGCAAGATAGAAGCTGTCATGATAGAAACCATTAATATAACCCTGACTAAGTAAATTTAATTCATCAGTTGACTCATTACTACCATGAAAAGGATATAAACAAAATCATCAAAGCTGACAAGGACTAATGTAAAGTTTCTGATATCCTCATGCAGCAGATAGACAACAGCATTGGCTAAGAGACCGGAAGATCACCACAGAAGATAATACAGCTCCCTTTGGACTTGCAAAGACTCTTCAGAGTCCTTTAAAGCGACCTGTCACATTCTGGTGTTAGAGCAAAAGTAAGCCTTTATTTTAGAACAGTCTGGGGGGCATATGTTGTTGGGTTTTCATTAAAAAAATTAAAAAGAAATTAAATGGACAGGACAACATGAAAAGGACTGGACTGCCTGAGAGAGCTTCTCAAGCAGTAAACATTTTCTTGACAGAGCATTTTCAAAATAGAGAGCCAAAAATGCTACCCTTACCTGGTACTATATCCACAAAGAACTTCACTAAGGTTATACTACAGTCTTACAGTTTGAAAACAACCACAGGAATTAGTCTTTCTAAGAATAACTTACTAAAAAATAACCAGTTTAGTGTCTGCAAGAACAGGCAACTTACCACTTCAGGTTTCACAAAGAAACAACTAGTAATTTTTAATTATTCTGTTGATGCAAAGTTATTATTAAAAAATGCTCAGAGGGCAGTCAGCCAACACTCACTGTAAATTTGAAATTCTCTTGCAGCTAACTTGGCTTTGAGTCTTCCCTTTTGCCACCTAGAAGGAACTGTCCCATTAGGACACAAATTGGTAACTAGTAATTTTAACAGGTCCAGGAACGGCTAGTAACATAGGCCTAGTCATATGCACTGCTGCCTACAGAAACATGTTTTTAAAAGAGTAGCTTCTCACAGCTCTAACAGCCAGTCTAGATCTAATTAAGAGCAATGAAGAACATACAAATCTACTAATCATCATCATCATCATCCCCCTCCTCTTTCTTAAGCCAAAAGAAGGTCAGCAGTGTAGTTGCTCTAGTGATGCTGCCATCAACAGTCTTAGAAAGTTCAATCCATGACAAATGGGAATGGCACCCCATCCACAAAGCTACTATTAAATTAGTCAACAAAAAGAGGGCAAACCTGAAGAATTCAACAGCGTAATTCTCCCTTTAGTTCCAAAAAGGGATGCTGAAGCATGCCATTGGTTGTGTTTGCTTGAAAAACCACAACATTGCCCCTTCTTTTTAGAATCTATGCAATTATGTGGGACAGTCTTTTAAGTGATTGAGGTTACCAATGCAACAAAAATCTGACACATTTAATAAGTATTTCTACTTTGCATCACCTCTTGAACCTGAGTCAACTGAAAATTCTTCTGTGGAAAAATACTGCCTCCAGCAATTGCATTTTGCCTTTAGAAGCCTGGAGTTAGTGTGGGAAGCTGACTCTGTACCAGAAGTAGCCAATGATTAACAGTTATTGGCAAACTGAATTCAAAGAACAGGCATCTTAATGTCTTAACTCCCCTTAAGTGCTCAAGTCCACCTACTGAGGACCATTAACAATGAGCTTGTGAATACAGTTTTAGAGTATCCCGTAATGGCCAACCTGTAGGTGATGAAAAAAATACTGCCCTCCCTTTCACTTGTCCCACATTTTCCTCTGGAACCTCCAGGCAATCTCCTCTGTTCTAGATTGATGCCTTGGTGCTTTAGCAGCATTTATAAAAAGCTCTGCATCAAGCATCCTCAAAATTGCCACAGACCATGCAATACTAGTTAAGGCTTCACTTGGAGAGAAAAAAAAAGTTTAAAAAAAAATGTTGGAAGAAACCAAACTCAAAACTGAAAAAAACCTCAACCAACACACTTCAGTTATTTCAGGTCAGAACTACACCAGTGGTGTCTAAACACAAAAGACAGCCTAGTTTCAGCAGGTCCTTCATCATTTTATATTTAGTTGGAATGTTCCACCTTGGCCCATACGGAGCTTCAGGAGTTTGCCGTCAGCCTCCTATTTCAAATTTCAATTTCATTCCTGTTTGCACACCACATACCTTCCTACTGTGACTACACATCACAAGAGGATCTCTAATTACTTCACACCCTTAAAGACACAGTTACCTATTAATGCGGTGCTTGCTTTGTAAGTGTTATAAGTAATGTCCAAGAACACCCCTGGAGATCACATCACACAATAAACCTTTCTAGCAGTGTTGAGCAAAAAGAAGTCATATAACATCCTAACATCTGCACTGAATCATGTACAGGAGATTTTGTCCTCTGCATATGCCTCCCAGGGCAACACCATCAGTGTACACCACCAGTACATCAGCAAATGTGGTACTACGTGTTTGCTGAAGGGCCTCATTGCACCAGGAACTGAGACATCACCTTGCCATGTAATAGAAACCATAGAACACTAGGCTGGAAGAGACCTCAAGGATTATCTCATCCTACCCTTCTTGGCAAAAGCAGAGTTTAGACAAGATGGATCAGCACCCTGTCCAGCTGGATCTTAAACATGTCCAATGCTGGAGAATCCACCGCTTCCCTGGGGACATTATTCCAAAGGTTGATTGTTCTCATTGTGAAAATTCTCCTCTTGTTCAATGAAAATGTTCCCAAAAGTAATTTGCACTGATTGTTCCTGTTTTTCCATGGGCCTCTTCATGAAAAGGAAGCTTTCAATATATTTGTAGTCCATCCTTAAACACTGGGAGATGGCGATAAGATTTTCCCTAAGCCTTCTTCCTCAAAGTTGAACATACTCAACTCCCTCAGCTTTTCCTCATACAGCAGGCTTCTCAGCCCCTTGACCATCTTCGTGGTCCTCTTCCGGACCCTCTTCAGCTCATCCACATCTTTTTGTGTGTAGCAGAGATAAAAACTGAGCACAAGTGTGGCCTAACAAGTGCTGAGCAAAGTGAGTAATTTGGAAGGGGTGTCTTCTAGACACCCCTTCCAGAACACATTTTAACTCAAGGTCATAACACCAGCTTCTGTCCTGTTCTGCAAATCTTTGAAACAAATCCAGAGGCTAGGCTTCTAGCCTCTATCAACTAATATTCTATTCAACCAGAACTACTGGGCTTTGACTCCATATGTGCAGCTCCCTCAGGCTCTTCCCCTTAGGTACAACAGTCCTCCTGAAGAAATCAATGCCTCTTTACCTCTGAACAGTGATGATAATATGGCAGCTCTTACTCAAGGCTCTATAGATCATGTTCCCATATCTACACCAGGGGTACAGTGTGCAACAAAGAAAGCTAATCAAGGTTGCACTGAACTCCTAGTACCTGAAGAGTTACCTTCCACCAAGTACCCTGTGCAAAAGATGTGCTCTGATAGACTGAAACAGACTTTCATCTCACAAGTAGTCCTCACAGTAGCTGAAGAAGAGGAATGCACTGCTGGTGAAGAGGACACCCCCTTCAACAGAAAGGCTCCTGCACTCCAAGGGTAACCTCCTTACTAACCTAAGTTACTTACTTGGTATGGATTCTGCAAGGACTGTTCAGTAGCTGCTCACTTCAGAAACAGAAACAGGCTGATGTTTTCCATCAGAAGAAAACTGTACTTTGTGAAACCTGAGAGAGTTCAGTTTTGCTATTTGAGAGGGAAGGAAAATATGAATGGTCTGTCTTAGCTAACAATAGTTTTTGTTCTTGATTTTCAAATTTTTAGACTGAATAAAGCTAATAAGATGCCCAAGCCAGACATGAAACTGCATAATCCTTTAGAGCACTAAAAAGTCAAGTGAACAGTCTGAAAAGTTCAAGTCTAAAAAGCAAGGGTTTCTTTAGCTGAAGAAGTACTTTAGACAGTTAAGTAACTGTTGGCTTGGAGACAGTGCCATTCTAAAAGGGCTCTAAACGACCAAAAGGAAGCCTAGGTGCAAGTCTGTAATGCCACTGCCTATGGTGAGTGGTGATTATCTACCTAAAGTACTTCTTCAGCTAAAGAAACCCTCGCTTTTTAGATTCAAAAAAATTTCCCCTGCTATATTTGAGAAGAGCACCTCTCACAATTCAGCTTGCTTCTTCAAATGCCATCTTTGGTAGGCATTTTTAGCATCAAAAGCCAGATGTTCTGAGTTAAAGTATTTAACACTAGCCTCAGGCTCTGTTTATTTGTAAGCACATACCATCCACCTCCACTTCCTAGAGTCCAAACATCTTGAGACAAGGCTTCCTGCAGCTCACTGTGTTCAAGCAATACCTTATTGTTAATAGACCCATAAAGAAAATACACCTCATTCACTCTGGGGCAAATCGATGGTGACAAAAGCAAAGAACATACCCAGGGAATTATTGCAAAGCCACCTGCAAGAATACTTTAATCACAGAGATGTACAACTCCTGAAGCTGGGAAAAGATATCTACAAGTAAGCGTTTAAATTCTCCGTTTGAGAAGCACAGGATGAGATTAACATTAAGGTGGAGAAGGACTACCATTTTCAGACTGTAAGTTTACAGTGGGCTATAGCTCTGTAAAGCAATGCATATCATAGCCTTGTAACAGCTGTTCCAAGTGGGAAAGTCTTCAGAAGAAACTTCTGAAGCAGGACTATAGCAGGACTGCTATATATATGTGTGTGTGTGTGTGTGTGTGTGCGTGTGCATACATATATATGGCACACATACAGTGCCACAGGCACATGGTGAAAAGCTCTGATGGACAAACTAAAGTCTTTGATATAATTTTTTTGTGAAGTCTACTCAGTAATTCTTTTCCCCATTAGATTTGATTGATTACCAATGCTCCTTAACTTCAAGAGAATAAAACCCACATTAAAGTAGCTTTTATTACATCTGTGTAAGCAGTAAAACATCAAGTTCTTAGAAAGATTACGAGTCACAGAATACCATCTTTAAGCAGTTACTTGATATGCAGAACTTAACAACAGACATATATCATGCCTAGGGCATGGGGATGACAGAGGAAACAATGTCTGTCATTTGGACACATGGTTCTAAAACAAGGCACCCAACTCTGCTACATACAAGTGACAGAAACCGCTAATGCTTAATTCCTGTTGGACCAGGCTGTGATCCCGCAGTGACCAGCTGAAGCACAATTGGCTTCCATGCAAAGAAAGATTCTAGGCAGCCACAGGATGTCTCCTATAGAGTACCACCTGTCTCACCAATAAAGCGGCAACTCTGTAACATGTTGTGTATGCCCGACAATACTGACCCCAGCTTGACTGAAGAGCAGAGCAGACAGATAATGCTACCCATGCAGTACCCTACTATTAAACATACCTAGTTTTGTTTTGACTATGAAAATATCCTCCTACTTAATGTATTATTTACTTCCCCACTTTTCCCACTACCACCATTTCACACTGTTAAAAAAGAATGAACTTGCTAATTCTAGACAAACACAGTAACAGCACTTTCTGCCACAGGGCTCTCTTTACCTTCATTGACTCAGCATACAATATATATTCCCTAAGTACAGGCAGGAAGTCTTCTGTCATGTCCTCACTGAGTTCTTCAAGAGCTGTGCAGCAATTCCCAATACAGGCAGACACTCCTTCCAGTGGCTCTGACAGCTCAACCTCCAGCCCTCCCCAGGTTGAATAAACAGGTCCGTATTCTCGTAGTTCCACCAAGTATTCTGTAAGAGGCAGATGGAAAAATAGATTAACAGAGCAAAAGCAAGGCACAAAGATGTGCAAACACAAAATAGGAGAAATTATGCACCAATCTTGAACAACATTAATCTCCACAGGGAGTCAAGACCTGTGTTGCATTAGCTTCTTAATAGATAGCATTCTATGGCTGCACAGGTGACAGGTTCAAGTTGCCTCTTTCTTAACTCACCACTCCTACAGACTTCCAATACAAAGACTCTAGCACCTTTGCAGTAGCCAAGGTCAGTTTTTCAAACGTATGTAAATCTTAACTCTACTAAGACAGACCTGTAAAGCTTATCTTCATCTAGGAATTCCATTTGTACTCCTCCAGGTTCTTCCACCTTGCAAAAGTCTTTCAAAAAATTACTCCAGTAAGACAGTACATTGGTACAAAAAGTTCAACTTTAAAAAAAAAATTTGGAGAGTTGAGCTGGTATCAGATACTGTGTTAAGTTTTGGGCCTTTTTAAAATCTGGAACAGGCATTAGATTTTGCCTTCTGTGTGACTTATTACAGGCCAGAATCATCAACACAAATTGTTTTGATCATACTATCAACCACAGAAAAACACAGACCATTCAGATTGAAGCATTATGATAGAACACCTTGTGTCCTTACCCAACTGTTCCTTGATGATCCGTTGTGCTATTCTGTCAATGGTACCAAGCTTTAGAGAGAATGTGTCTAGATAATCCCCAATGGCTGCAAACTCCAGTGGTCGACTCCTTAATTTGTAGCCTCCTGTAACGTATTTGACAGACTCCCCCATCTTTGACAGCAAAGCCATTCCTTGCTTTTTGTAGGCATTAAGATCCTAGGAATTAAAACAATCAAACAAACAAAACCCAAACAAACAACCAAAACAAAAAAGAATATGTTTAGGAATACTCACTTACATCTTTAAATATTAGTACATAGAAGGATACCTTCCAGTCAAGATCAAATCTTGTGAAAGCAAGAGATTATGTGCAACGTGCACCCTTGAACAAAGGCTTGCTTTCTACAAGCTCTACAGCTGAGCACAGCTTCAAGGCTTTATGGAGTTAAATTATCCAGAAGAATAGCATGAAGCACATTAGAAACAACCAAGTAGTGCAACTTTGCATGTGGCCAAACTTTCCCATGTTCCTGTACTCTCACCAGGGAAGCAGGCTTATTAACAGCTCTGGTTCCACCAAAACAGTTCACATCATTCATCTACACATACTTCTATGTCATGGCTAGAATACCAGTATTAACCAGATGCACCAGCTGGCTCAAATGACCTATTACAGTGCCACACATTGCACACCTATTTAGTAAGCAGCCTTCTCACTCCAGTTCTGTGGTCAAACAGGAGGCAGGTGAAGATTGCATGCAGAAAAAATGCAGTGTGGGGAGACCAGCAAAGCTCCTTTCCAAGAGACGCTATAGCTCAGGCTGGGTCAGATGCATCCATGTTGTCTCCACAGAAAGTGTAAACTTCCTTCACACTCCTTTATGCATTCGCACAAACCAACCATCAAATAATCTATGCTAACAAGACTGCTTGCCTACAATTTTCATGGGATTTTGCCTTAACAGTACATCAGAAAAAATTTGTTTCAGTTAGCCAAAACGCTGGCAATTTTTCATTTTACTTCTTCCAGCAGAGGTCAGTATTCAACATCTCAAAATCAGCTCAGGAGCTAGAGTTCAGTTATCCTATACAGCGTGAGGAAGAGATGTGTTCAAACCATGTAGGACTGTAGAAATCAAGAATTCAGACATATTATCACAGACTAGACTAAACGCTTAGGTGTTAAAAAAAAACGCCAAGAAACCAGCAGCCATCTCTAAAACATGTACTAGGGTATTTATTTCAAGTACTTAAGGGAAGTCAAATATAAGTTTGATTAAGAAAACCTGACATCTTAGCAGCTATTATAATTTTCAATTATGTTTGCATTTAAATGCAGTTCGACCTTTGCTTTCTACATGTTCTCAGCACAAGTTGCAAGCAGACATCAGAAAAGATCCTTGAACCAAAAATTATTCACTCACTCTCTCTCAAGCATTCTGGTATGTTACAGGTCCAAACAGGGGACATGAAGAAACGTTGGTTTCTCTTTTTCAACCAGGAGGTCATCTTATGACTTCCTGTAATAACTAAATGAAGTCCTAGCACACTGAGCTGACACTTCACTGCACCACTAGATCAAGTTCAAACATAGAGACAGTCAGTAGAAGATGTGTCCTTTCCCCTCACCTCCCACGATGCTCTGTAATCTCAAGGCAAACTCTTCCTAAAGCAGAGGATGAAGCCCTTGACATGCATTTCACAGGGTGGGAGAAGAAAAATAAAGCAGCTAGGGAAGCTGCAGCATGCTTGGGCAGATCAAAAGAGGAACAGAGCTATACGACATTTAACATGCTAAACAAATTCTGCATTTCTGGCTTGTTTCATTGGTTAAGTTCACCATGGAGGGGAAATCGAAAAGAACACTGGAGACTGATTATTAACAGCAAGCAGAACATGAACCTGAAGTAAGCTCAAACATCACATTTAAGTGAGCTAGAGTATTGCGACTTTGGAAAGGGATGATTTTACAGCTTTTCTCACCTATCTGGTAGAACCCAAGCATAGCTGCAAGTCCTCCTAGTCTTATACAGTGCTAAAGAAAGCCAAAGAAAATTGCACCATTCCTGCATGAGTCATGCAGAAGACAAGCATGAAATTGTTGGCTGAGAACAAGTAAGAATGAGGCCTCCGTGCTTAGTTTTGAGGGCATCAAGTGCAAGCAGTATAAAAAGTACAGACAAGATAAAAACTCAAGGAATTTGCAAGCTTTTGTGCAAGAGACTTCTCTTCCTCTCCCTCTTTCCACCTCCCCAAAAGAGGATTTTAAAGTTGTAGGGGTTTCTGCATTTTAACATCTACAGGTTTCTGAATTTTTATTCTTTCTTGCATAACAAGAGTATGTTCTAGGCTACAAAACAAGCGGGTCTGGAGAAAGCAATTCATTCATCTGCAGAGATCATTCCTCTTCCCTTCAAGTATGGGGAAGCCATACTGTTGTCACACACAAGGGTCAGTCACACACAATAGTCAGAGCGCCCAACAACTTTCTGGTATTTTAGAGGAAGCTCTGACCTGCACATGTAGTTTCGTTAATGCCTTTTTACCCTCATTTTAGAAGGGATTGCAAAGGTCAACAACTGCATTTGAAAGTTACTGGCTTACCTTAGCTGTGAGAAAGATGCTGAAGTGCTCGTTAAAAGACAGCACTGGGTGATCAGTTATTCTCTTCAAGAACTTGTCTAATGCTTTCCTCCTTGTCTCCACAAACTCTTCCGAAAAGCGATCAACAACACCCTTCACCACAAATTTTTCAGGAAGAGGCTGTCAGAGCACAAGATTCAAAAGACCAAAAATTTGCTTCTGTTATTAGGAAACAAACAAAGCCATCAAATCCAGTCTTAACAGGAAATGAAACATTGTGTTTGCTAACAGGAACCATGCATGAGATGGGATGCAAGCCGTACTCAGAATTATCCTTTAGCTGGTCTGGCTTAAAGCTAGCCACTCCAATGAGTGGCTTCAGCTAAGAGTCACACCAGGCAAGTCAGACAGTACTCACACTAAGCACTTGTAGCATAGCTTAGATTGTTCTCCCTACTGCTATCCATGCTCAAGATTCAGCTCTAAAGAGAAGCCAGAAGAGCTGCATGCCATTTATAACAGAAGTGCACTGCCCACATCCCCCACCCCACCATCCAGCGTTGAACAAAGGCTGCCCAGTCTCAGGAAACTCAGAAGATTCAACAATTCTACATACTCCCCACATAACCTCTCTGAACAGCTTAGAGCTCTTGAACAGGGCCCTCCTGTAAAAGGCTGACAGCCTTAGTGAGAACACTGAACAAAAACAAACCAGGGGCTTGACACAGCAAATGGCTGGATCTTTTCTGAAGTATGAGCACACCTGGCCATCTATCACAGCTGACTTTCCTGAGTATGTTTCTGTAAGTGACAAAGGCCTGATGATACATTCACTTTTACATCTGCTATTTTGAGTCCATCAGTTCATCTCTGCAGTTCAGCTTGGCATGCAAGCCCAGACTGTCTCTGGACTTCCTAGTTACACAGTCCCCCCGTTAGACTTGTATTACAGACTATAAACTACCACTTTGGATGGAAGATAACTTTTTAAGCTGAAGCACGGTTAGTTTCAGCTCAACCACTAATCTGCTTTTCTTCCATTGAGACAGCATGGACTTCAAGATTAACATCAGTTTTAAAATTGTGTTCTGCATTTCATTCTTGTGAACCAGTTCATCCAGATAATCTGCTTACAGTTAGGCTAGCAGTGACAGCCATTTTCACCCAATTCAGGAATCATGACTCTCCTATACAAGAGTATATCATCTGAAATCTGTGTCAAAAATAATTAAAGAAAAAACATCTATCCATATTGCTTTCCCACCACACCTGAACTAATGTGGGCTGTACATGAAGACTGTATCTCCTAGAAATGCACAGTCAGTATGACTTAGCTGCAACACAGTTACATTCTGACCACTGTATTTGGTTCTTAAAATTTAAGACTTACCTCATTATGCTTAGCATTCAAATCAGTCAGTCATTCTAGTTAAACCAGCGTAAGGTACACTATCATTAGACTTTTTCAGAAGTATAATGCCTTGTGCATTAGCCTTCAGGGAGGAAGAAACTATCTTCCTTTGCTTTGAAAACTTCAGCTGGGACTCTAGGAAGTCACTACCTCAGCACCATATGCAGGAGGAAAAGAAAAAAGTTTAAAGTAAAAAAAAAAAAGAGGGAAAGGAAAACTAGTTTAAAGAACCCCAGTTCAACCAAACACATGCAAACTGGCACTGAGTAATCACTAAAGTTTGAGCATTTGAAGAATGGTCCTCTATCACAAAGACTTCTGCCATTTACCTGGTTTCAACTACAATAGGAGGTACATTACTTTCCATTTTAGGCCTCTGGAGGTTCATCTCAAGTAATCAATACACACAGCTAGCAACTGGTATCTTGCTTTAACTGTGTGTTAATTATGTACCTTATAGTCTTCCATCTTAACAATTTATTTTTCCCTACTGAGACATGTGAGCTGAGTTCATTGCCATCAGAAATGGCTTCAAGTATCCAAACATGACCATTCAAGGACAAGAACCTTGCCTGTGTTAGGTTTACTTTTCTAGTCTAGAGACAGATCTGAGATGAGTTCTACTGTTTTTTGAAAGAAAAGATTACAATGCCTCAGATCTTTTAAAAAGAAGTAACTCAGGAATGAAGACATGAAGAAGAACCCATACTGAGCTTAATTTTGGCTCCTAAGTGTAGACTGTCATGACACACTGCACTGAGAAGACACATCGTTTACTACAGGAAGATTTTAGGGAGAATCACTATATTGAGATTAGGAAGACAATTCCCTTTTGACAACTTGTTAAAACAGAAGGCTTTCAGGGATTGCAGTATCTATAATTACAAATACAGATAGTCTTAGACTGTCTTTAAACATCTTCTCAGAATACACTCGAGTCAGTACATCTGAAACTACCTTTGGCTTCTACACCTCATCTGTTTCTAGACAATAAATACATAAAGCATTCAGCTGTCTCCCCACCATACCCTGCATGAAGGAGATTAATAAGAGATTCCATAATTGCTAACTTGTGCATAAACAGATACAATAGGGCAGCACATCCTTTTATCTCCAGATTTTGTAGAAGAAAGGTATCTAGGATACTGGCTTGTTATGCAGCCGGTTCCATGTCCAGTATTACAGCTACTCATGCCAAGTTTGCTGTTCTGTGTGCGACAAATTCCTGGTCAGTGCAAAGCAGCTTGATCTCCTGGCTGTGACTCACCTTCTGCTACTCAACTATTATTTACAGCCTTGGAGGCTTCAGGCAGAATTGGCCACCTGCTGCTGTACCCAAGAATCTGAAGAAACCTAACTGTGAAGCTGTTCAGAAAATGGGGCGTGAGAAAACAGTATGGGCACTTAACACAAGCCTGCACCTTATGCTCTCAAGCTCACTGTCTTTCTTTTCCCTACTGTTCACTAAACATATTTGTTGCCGGTTAGTGGTGTCACATGATTTTGTGAAGCACCTCTTATCTCTGAGACACTCAACTATTATTCCACTTGAGGCAAGTTCCAGCATAATTAAGGATTTAAACAGCTCAACCACAGATCAACCTAACATACTTCTCACACAGCCTACTCCATGCTGAGGGGGAAAGGGAGGGAGGGAGGGAGGG
>JANPWX010019080.1:401141-426903 GCA_024734555.1 Trochalopteron elliotii
AGGGAGGGAGGGAGGGAAGAGAAACTTCCACCACCCGACAGGCAAGCTAAAGTATGCTAGTAGTGTTGCTATTTCCTGCCAGTTCAATTCCTACAGGGTGTTTTAAATGTCTTTGTTCAAAAGCACTGAAGGTGGTGATCTCACAGGTTTCCTACCTATTCACACAAAAAACATATAAGGTAGCACTAACCTCCTCACATCAAATAAGGTGGTCAGATTGCCGGTTTCAGCAACAGTGGGTGCAGTAGTTTAGGTAATCTTATTAGGTAAACTTCTACTGACTGAAGGGGCAGCATGCAATAGCTGCCAAGCCAGACGCTGAGACTTCCAAGTCTGTGCTATTACATGTCAGTGCTATTAAGTGTTAGCACAAATAGTTTTAAATTACTCTGTAAAACCAGCTCAAAAGGCCACCTTGGAAACCGAAACTAGAACCTGAAGTACCTGTGGCTTTTCATAATCCCCAGATGCTCTGAAATACAGGTGTAATAATTGAGCAAACAGATGAAATGTATTCTATTTATGTCACAGCTACTGTAGTCAGCACACGTACTGCCCTGCAGGAGGCTGACAAAGCTCACCTCTCAGATGTGACACTCAAGAAAAGTCTAAGCTTTCTAATTAGTCAGGAACGGGAAGCTCTTTCCACTGCACTGTAAGACAATAAAGTACCATACTTAACTCTAACTACTCAAAGAGAATGAAGTACTGTTTTTAAATCTAGACATATATCATCCAAATATTACCCTTGGAAGACAGATGCATAACTGTCCTTAACAGCAGATTCTTGCTTACTACCTACGGGAATAAGATGCGTTGGCTGGGACTCTTCCAGCTTGTTTCTTAACCAGTCAAAGTCTTGGTACCGCCGACGGACAGAATATTCCGGCAAATCAAACTCTGCTCGTGTGGTCTGGAAAAGAACAGGATATACTTAGTGTGCAGTAACGCCTCTTACTTCAGAGCTTAGCAGCAAATGCAGTACAGCCAGCATGAGGGAAGATCCTCCGGCCTTTCAAGCAGTGGAAAAGCAGTAATATGAAAAATGATTGCTTGGAGCTGATGTGTTAAGATCTATTTGTAGTTCACTATACACTCTGCTCTCATCATGGTAGAAGTCCATAGAGCAGAAGCACTGCACATCACATTACTCTCTTGGCAGTTACAAGATTACAAAGACTGTGTGAGATATCCATTGTGAGGACAAGACTATTTTAACCATCAAAAATTAAAAGTAAAGCTGTTTACTGACTTGTTTATTCTGTGACATGCACTATCCACAGGTGAAACAGTATTTCACCACTGCCCTGTATTCTGTGACTGATGGGCTTATCACACTCCAAGGTCAAAAGCTGAGAACATAAGCCAGTGCAAGGTTTGATGGACTATTTTTGTTGACTTCCAAGACAATTCTATTCTGCTAATAGTTAAGGAAAAATGTATACGACTGTCTAGGAGTAGGAAAGCAGGGTTAAGTCCCAGTACACAAACCATATATTAGCTGTCATTCACCTCTAGTAAACTGCTCTTGTTGCCTTTACTTCACAAGCAGAATTGCAAAGTTTTCCATATATCACTTTTTTTCCTCTAAGATGAAAATACAGCAGCAACATTTCAGTGTTTACCATACAGGTTATCAAATCTAGACAGCAAATAAGCTTTTCAAAGACTACTTGAGCAGAACATAAAGGTCTTTCAAGGTTTAAAAGAAACCTCACTAATGCTGAAAGAATTTGGATCTCAGATCAACCTCTTCAGTAGTTTAGCACAAATTATTTTTTCCAGTTTGCACATAGGAGGAAGGAGGACCTTGCTACTGTCCAAGTACAGTGTCCAAGAACACATTCTCTGAGGCAGCTTGGGGTGCAGCTGCAGTGGGAGCTGCAGGCTGAGCTCTGGCTGCTGGAGCCCAGGCACAGAGGCCATGAAGAGCCGACCCTCAGCACAACAAGGGCCTGGGGAGCTGCGGCCCAGCCAGGACCGGACACTGAGACCTGGCCAGAGCCAATGATCCCAGACCTTCCCTTCCCACCCTTAGACTGGGGAGGGGATAAAAGCCCAGGGGTTCCCTTGTTCGGGATCCCTCCTCAGAGACACCAGCTCGAGCTGTTAGTTAGTTATTGCACTGTGATGAAATTATTTTAATGGTTGGGATGCCTGAGACTGCCATGGAAAACCTGGGAACAGAAACCTGGTGTGACTGTGTGAGAGGGGGCATAGCTGGGAAAGGGTGTTGGTCTCAGCTCAGGTGGTGTGACACCCAGAGTAGCTCCTGGATGGTTGAGCAGGGAAATTTCCGTAACAGATAACAAGTTGCAAGAAGCATCTATGTTGTTGACACAGTCAAATTCCTCCTGCTTTCTCAGTAAGATTCATAAATCTCATCTTGCAAGGACACGTGTCTCTTCCAAAGGAAGCTGAGAAACTTACACGGCAGATCTCAACCTCCCAAAAAACAATGGGCAAGATCTTTCCAAGAACTTATTGAAAATTCCAGCATAGTTCCACTAAGTCAGCACGGCAGCACTCTGAGCTCAGTTTTACTTGCTGGAAACAGGCAGAGTTACAGACACTTTTACCTTAGTTGCTGGAATAGTTTTGACTAAAGGCACTATTAAGGCAATCACCAAGTCTTGGTCTTGCATAAGATTCTTGTCCTCCTTGGAAGGAGTTAGCAGTCAAATCTGAAGCTAGCCTGTGATGACTATATGAAAGTATTTTTGTACCTTAGTTCTACTCTCTAACTCACTAGACTTAATTCCATACTCCCTTCCATGTTATTATTTAAGTTTGAGGTAAAATCTTCAGCTAGGAAAAGAGGAGAATTACAGAGAGGGGAAAGGAAGAAGGCTGGTATTCTTAGCACTCCAGTATTCCTTTTTGCCTCAAACAGTTTAGCTTGTCTGGAAAAGACTTCATATCAGTTTTACCTGCTCATGTCTAGGGAATCAGGCTGTTTCATGTGTTCAAGGAATCTACCCAATGAACAGACTGGAAGCATGAGGAGAAGGACAGGAAAGTGAAAACAAGACCTCCACTTCAGTACTGACTGGTTTGAAACACTCTCCCTTCAAGCCTGCAGAGCAACTGCACGACTCTGAGGAATGGCACTCAGCTGTTCAAACCTCCATGGAAAAAGGCACAGAAGAAAGCCTTGCCATCCTAGAAAGTACAATGAAAGTGAAGTTAGAAGTACACTTATTTTTGTTTTCTCAGGAGAGATGACTACATAACATAAAGCTGAGCTTTACTTTCCCCTTTCTTTCTAAAATAGAACTCTGATTGGTAAAATGTCCCTAAAATGCACATTCATCTATTTGAAGGATACAAAGACACTTCAACCATCACAGGCAAGACCCATTAAATTCCAGCACAGGTTTCACCCACCTTTCTGGTTTCACTAACCTCCCTGTGTAAAGAAACTGCTTACTAACTTGGATTAATAACTGCATTAGCAAGATGAACACAGGGTATGAGAGAATCAAGAAAGTCAGTCCTGAATCAGTGGAGGATTACCATTACATTCTTTAAATGTGTTCATCCACAACACAAGCTAGGGAATGCTACCTGGCTCTTCCTACGGAGCTGTGAAAACAGGTACACAAGCAAGATTAAATAAATTCTTAAATTTGCCTTTGCAAGCCAATGTTTTGACCCTTCCTCAGTCACCACCACCTGCTGACAAAGGTATGAGAAGATGAAAAGCCTGGGGAATACTGCAAGACTTTTTTTTTTCCTGTTAGAATGAAGGACCTGTAAAAAGAAAGATGAAAAAAAAACCCCACACAACACAAATGAGACTGTGGTTGGTCTACACTCTTCCCTACAGTGGTATCCTGCCACAGCCACAACCACACAGTACAGCATTAGCAACTCCCCTCTTGCCCCAGTGATGCTGCTTTTCAGTCTTCAGAACAACTCATTCTATGACCCATGTTTATCCAAACCTTTGAGGTTCCAGAAGCATTCTCCAGTAGAGAAGAGAAAAACCCTAGACATCCCTGCCTCCTCATTCAGAAGCACCAGAGCGACCCTTTAGCGCTCTCAAACTTCTTTTCTGCAAGGCTGCAAGGGAGGCATTGAGAAGGCTCCTCATCTCACTCTATGGATTGTTCCTGTGCAGCTTTTCTGCCATGTTTAATTACTGCTTGCAGCTACAATGGCTAATTGACAATTAGCTTGGAATTGAAGACGTCTTACTTATAGGGCAAGAATGAGTTAGACCATTAATACTGTTAGTCTTGAACAATGGTAGATAGTCCTAGAGGTTCTGACTCTAGAGATTAACTAAAAGTTTCCAAGAATAATAAAACTAAAAAGATGAGGATTTCATGGTAATTCAGACAAGTAACTTACACAGTTTCATAACAGCATTGCAATAGTATAATATAGCAAATTTATGTGCTACAATGAGAACCAAAATAAAACAAGTATTAACAGACAGGCAGGTAGACATCAAAACCAGAAGTATAGAATTTATTTTAAGATAAGAAAAGAGACACTGTTGGGTAATAATTCTGATCTAAATATAGTAAAGACTATGGCCATGTTTCAGAGTTTTGCTTTAAAAAGAAAAGGAACCCTTGAACATAAGAATTTCCAAGCATAGGAACATTATTAGGGTGCCACTATATAGAAGTATTTTATATTGATGAAGCCTTAATTTAAGGCAGGAATAACATTAGTCAATTTTAGCCATTTCTCTGTGGAAAGCTGAATTTTATTTTGTGGTTCCTATTCCTTCTGATCAAGTAGTAGGTGAAGGCTTAGCTGCTCCAAGTAAAAAAGGATACAGTGTTTCCTGCAAGATTAAGACTCTTAGAGTAAAACTGAATGATAGAATTGTATTAAATGTAACACAGCATGAGACAGTTACTATATTAGAGAAACTCCATTTTCTCCTGAGCAGTCTGAAAGTGAAACTTTGAAGTGGACATTTGACAAAAAAATTATCTGTGGCCTGTAAAGGTTCCTTATCTCCAGGAAAATATTTGCTCCAGTACATAGTGTCATCTAAGTGGGCTGGAGGAATGTTAATCCTTCTGGACAAGTGTATCAAGTATATTACTAGTAAAGTTAGTGAACCCCTTTTGCCTTACGTAACCACAAGGGCCCAAAGCAGATGTCAACCTCACCTAGGAGCGCATTGTAATGACAAAGGGTTAGTTAAGAGGAATCAACATTTCAGTTGTGAACGTGGTGGACTTTTCAGATCACTTTTCATATTAATATATATAGATTACATCAACGATCGAACTACAACAGGTGCTGAAAAAATCTCCAGCCTCTTTTGGTTGGCAGCAGCATTTTTAAGCTACTTCACTTTATTATCAGCTGTAGAGCTATCTGAACCAGCAACTGCATGAAAGCTGAGGATCAAGACTATGATTTTAGTGGATAACAGAGGAAATGCAGTAAACACTTCCAGCAACAAGCTTAAAGCATTTCAGAAAAGGATAGACACAAAAAGTGAGAGGATTAACAGTGAAGCAGTAACAAGGCACATTCCCCTTAAGGGAAATCAAACCAACTGAGTGTCAGATTACTTAAATGAACAAACTGTGAAGTTAATTACAGAAACTGGCCTTGCAAGTTTACAAACAGCTCCATTTAGGAATCAGAGAAAAAAAATCTAAGCTGACATGTTAAAAGATTTTTCCACAATTTCAGACACTGAAGTAACAGTTCTGTTAAGAGAAGTCACTTCTTCAACACATTCACAAGGCAGCAAAAGACACTAAGTTCTTGTCCTCAAGATAAGACAGTGCAAGATGTGAATATCCAGAACATGCCCTAAAGTTATTCCACAAAGAAGGAAGTACTAGGAAAGAGAATATTGCTTTGTACCTTTGTTGTAACTCTGTATGTGATATACGTCTCCATTGTGCACACGTGTTTTTTGGGATCATCAACAGTAACAAAGAGGTCTCTAGTTTCCACATCCAAGTCATCATCCAGCTGCAGCCTGTTGAGAAGAGATGAGGAGGAGGCTGGGCTAGAAGTGTCCACAGGTGTGCCATTGGGTAGACTGAGATCCTGTATTGGAGAGGAAAAAAAAAAGGAAGTTAACAGATTCAAGGTAAAAGCACAGTACTTTCAAAGACACCACAGACAAGCTTCTCTGATGTATTACAAAGGTTGTTTGTTTCAGCAACTCCAAGGATCACCCTTTTCCAGGACACCTGGGCAACACCCTAGAGTCTTGGAACATTAAGCCGAGAAGAAAGCACATTATCACTGTATTTCCCCTAAGTACAGCACAACCTGCTTTCTATTCATAAGGAAGCAGAGTGCTGCTGAACCAGCAGTTCCTGGGGAGACTGAGCCAACCTAGACCGAAAACAAAACAGCAAGGCAAATCAAGAGACCTACTTATAAAACAGGTTTCAGACAAAGTGGCAACAGTTCAGTTGTGTGGAATGCAGTCAGCTTTCACCTCTGGAGACTCCTA
This sequence comes from Trochalopteron elliotii, assembly GCA_024734555.1. NCBI lineage: Eukaryota > Metazoa > Chordata > Aves > Passeriformes > Leiothrichidae > Trochalopteron > Trochalopteron elliotii. Next base: position 407,593 of record JANPWX010019080.1, read on the forward strand.
CGGTGGAGGAAGGAGCACAACTTTCATCAGAGGCCTCCCATCCAGTTCATTAACTTCCACACATATTGGCAGCATTTAAGAGTCTGAACTGCCATCAATGCATTACAGAACAGTGACAGATCATATTCTCCTCCACAAGTGTCTAGGCACACCTCCCTATTGGAGTCCTAAAGCAAATGAAAACACTATTTTTTTTCTTGGAGAGGTCCTCACTCCCATTCTCCTAAGTCTAAGAGTGTAATCCAGTTCCTAGAAAAGACAGAGGCTAAAAGATCCAGCAAGTGGCCATTTCAGGAAGAAAAACATGAAAGTTCAGGAAGTCTGCAATTCCTTGAAACTGACTTGGCATCAGGGGAAAAAAGAAAAACAACGAAACAACTTTTTAGCTAACTTGGTACATCCGCACACCTTCAAATCTCACACTTCAATACAAACCAACTACTCCATGACAGTAGTTTTTGCACTTGCATAAATATCACAGCAAATTAACATGCTCTTTGTTCTGGTTTTGTAGCAGAGGGAGCTGACAGTGTGTGACAAGTTGTACATATAAAGTCCTAAGAATCCATGGCTCTTCTTTTCAGAGAAAACAAGACGGTTTTTTTGTTTGCATCTGTTTAATAGCAGCACAGGGACAGATTTATCCAAAGAGTGATCTCCCTTGTTGCTAAACAGAGAAACATTTCTACAGCTAGGCATCACATTAACTAGAAGTGTTTTAGTTATACAATTACTTGTTAGCAGAAACTTCACACAACTGGAAGTGGCTAGACAAAACATATCATCTTAGGAAAGTAATCACATGTGGGTGAGACTCCTTCTGTTCATCTGTGCTCCTTTAGCCAAAGGTACAGAATCACAGGCAAGAGCTTAGAGATAAAGTTACTAACAAAGGTTGGCCTTTGATAATGGCTAAAAACACAGCTAAATTCCTACCGGTCATTGTCACAAACCCATCATGGGAGTACTGGGATTTCATAGAGAGCTATTTGTCTGTTGCAGTACTGCAGAACTGTGGCAGCACTGCTCTTCACCTTGAGGGCTGCCTTATGAAGTAGAGAAAACAATTGTTCAGTCCAGACATTTTGGGAAACGGCTGATCTAAAGTATTGTCTACTAACAGAGAGGTTAGATACATTCTCCCACCTAATGTACAGAAGAGGCTGCCAACAAATAGATGGTTTCAGATTTAACTGGCAGGTGAGCAAGACAGGAAGGCAGGCACTCAAATGCACTCAAGAGGGCAGAAGAGCAGGAAGAGCAAGGCACAGCTTGCCAGCTCAGACATGAGGTAGACACCTCAAACTACACAAGCATCTGGCTCAGACTCAGCACAGGAGGAAAATCTACAACAGGAGGAAGCAATGACACAGTAACTCAGTAGATAAGTTCTGTTGAAATTACACAAACAGAATAAGCAGCAGACAGGATAAGGTTAACCAACAACAGGAGATGGCTTTAGAAAATCTGCAGTTCAGCTAGACAAGAGAATTTGGCTGAGCAGAGTAAAAGCACAGTAGCTGGAGACAAATCTGTTTCTGTTTCCAAAGGAAAAGACAGCTCATCACTGCCCATGTGCAATAAGCATTAACATACAAGTTGTGCCAGAATTGCAGCCAGTCATATTCTAAGATTCCAGTATGACAATTAACTTGCAGAAACAGCTTAAGCCTGGTTCCACAGAAGATCTCGAAAGTTTGTAAGAAAATCCTTCCAGAAGAGAGCTTAAAGAATATGATGGAACCTGCTTAAAATGTGAGAATCCAAAGAACCAAAGATGGAGCTTGCAGCCAGTTGCATGAAGTTAGCACTTTTCTCACCAATTCTCTTGGGAAGTAACAATATCATATGAGTATGCGTTGCACATTTTAAGCAGGACAGAAGTCTATGAAGGCTTGAATCTGCTTCATTGCCCTTGAGTGTGCTCCTGCAGCCACGGGCCCTGTGGAATGTCTCGGGTGTCAAAGGCTGTAATAGTTCTATCTTGGTGAAACACTCCAGACATGCAACAAGTAAAGCTTCTGTACCAGTGTTTCAGATCAGGAGAGCTGCTAGCTGTGCTTCTGGGGAAAGGAGAGATGATGTGTTACTGTATTATACTGCCTCACCTGCAGGACCCTTCCCTGACAAAGACAGCTGGCATGATACCCCGCTATTTGGCTACTTTTCAGTAGATGAAAGCCAAGTTAGAAGCTGTTTCTCCTCCTGAATGGGTGGAACCTCCTAGCTAAGTGCACCAGAAACAACGCATATGGTTGCTGAGCCCTTGTTTAACAGTAGGCAGGATCAGTTTTGCTGAAGTCTTATGCTATTGCTAGAAAGAGGCAGGCTTTGAAGTATGACAGCAAGATACCTCAGGCTGCAATCCTACCAGCAGAGCACCTCCCTGTCATGTTAACTGCAGCACCTTTCCTCTAGGGGACTTGGGGGATTTTTTTTTTTTTTTTTTGGTGTCTGGGAAACAGGACTGCATCATTTGTGTTAGTCTGATTTTACCACAGAAAGAGGAGTATGTCCTGCAGAGACTAGTGGGAAAGGAGCTATGCAGCCACCTGTGTTTCTACCTGTTGGTATAACTATCACACTCACAATACTGGCTAGTATCATCCATTTTATATGAACAAGCTGGCAAGCTGTGTCTGACTTCAGCACCATTGGCTCATGCATCAGCTTCACCTTCAGTGCACCAAGCAGCTGCCCATCCATGTTTTAAATTCCTCTGTGCATTAGTAGAGACCAACACAGTCCAAGTCACAGCAAGTACCTACTTCTTACAAAGTCTTTTGTCAAAGTACCTGTCACTCACAGTAGTCAGTCTGCTGAGCAGAAAGCTGAGCAGTCCCACAGCAGAGAGAAGGGGAGGCTGCTTCTGGTTGGCCAGGCAAGGTGGTGTGGAGGACATGTTTTGTCAAGACATTCTTCACTTCTTAGTGAGCATCCATAAATATTTTCTGAAGTTTCAAAGCTTTTTCTACAGTAAAGAGAAAAGATCCTCAGTCTCTGTCCCCCACTGCCTCAGGACAATCTCATGGCTTTGTCATCTGTTGAAGGAGGTCAGGTGAAGAAAGGTCTGGATCACAACCTACAGTAGATAACAGTGTGACATTCAGACTTTCAGGTTCATGAGCTCTTGTGTACAGTTGTATAACAAACACAAGGGCAGGATCCTCATGCATTCCTATGAAGTTCCTAGAATTCCTCAAGACACCTGAATTTATAGGTACAGAAGTCAGACAATTTTAGCAGCATATGTTTGGTATCCTACAGTGCCAGGCAAGTAGGAAGTAACTGCCTGTGTTGGAAATGCACCCTGACAACTATGCAGGCTGCTTTCTGGTAAGGCTGCTTCACATTAGTTTGCTAACTCATGTTCTCCAAACACCTTGACTAGTCAGCCTGCCCAGAAAGAGAGATTAAATCTATCAAGAAGTTCACTTCATCCAAACATAAAATTCAACTGAATTTTTTTAAACCAGAAGTCTCCATGTGAGATTCAAAATGAGTTGGGAAGTTTCCAACTGTTGTCATCTTCTCTCAGGAGATTTTCCACGACTGCATTTACAGAGCAGTTTTGATCCACATAAAGTAGAAGCCTCAGGAGCTTGGTGTTCAGTCTTCTGGATGGCAGCCTCCCCCACGGAGTAGTACACCAGAGAAACCATCGAGGACTCAGCCCCTGAGGGCCCAAATTTCCGTAGGTATTGTTTTATTGTGAAGACCATGGAGTGTTCTGCTGAATTACAAGCAAGTAGTTAATATTACAGTTTCCAGAAACTGAATACTAGTTTTCACCTATCCTGCCAGAGCAAATGTACAGCTTAACCAGGTAGCTTTGCTCTCAAAGCAGCATCCACGAGGAAGCAGAAGGCTTGGTTCGGCCAGGTCTTCCAAACACACATAAACTCACCTCTGGAAAGGGTTATCCTGAACCCAGGTGATGCTGTGTGCCCACTGCTCCCATTCAACAAGTACTGTGTGACAGTAAGAGACATTTAGAAATGTTGCTGTTTAGAGGCAAGAGGTGCACTTAACCCTATATACCCCAGCCTAACTTAGGGACCTGAGAGCCAGGCCTATACGGCTCCTAGAACCTCACTGTTTCACTTCCAAAATTCAGAGTGCTGTACATTTTCTCCTTCTATTTCAAGGCGTTCCACTGTTTTTTGCCATTCATTTCACAGAGACACAGTAACAGACAGGGTCATGTCACACAGACAACAATTCCACACCATTATAGCTAGGTTTTGGAACACTCTTACCTCCATAGCTTCAGTACATGATAGTAAGTCATAGGAGAATGGCAGTCAGTGAGTGGAAAACTGAAGTGGTTTAGACACAAACATTCCCAAGGGCATTATAAAAATTTACATGATCTTGGCTTTCACAGACCTGTTCCTAACACTCCTTGTCTCATCCCCACAAGTTTTGAATACATGGTTGGCACAAGCATTTTCCAAGCCTTCTCATTTAGATCATGGGAATCTCACCTCCTTTCTGAGATTAACAGCCAAATTCCATACGATGGATTATTTTACTTTGTGGTTTGTTTTCCCGTAAGTTATCACAGTTAAGCTAAACAGAACAAGAATGTGGGCCCAGAAACACTCAGGCAAACAGCATCTTTAGCAAGAGCTATAAGCTATCTCCAGCCGCTGCTGCTGAAGTCTTTAGGGACTCAGTTACAATACAGCTTAGTTTCAGCATTCCTGTGCACCAGGACAAAGGCAAGCGTCAAAAGAAACTGTCAAGTGCCACATCAGACAATCTGTTCACACAGTTTGTCTATAAGTCTGTCTTCTCACAGTCTATAAGAAGCTGTCTTCTTTCTGTAGTCTGGAAGGGAAACTGTGCAAATACCACTCTAAACCTAAATGTGGCTCAGGTTAGACTCTGAAAATCAGGAATGTGAGTGGTATTTCATAGATGTTTTACAAGAGTTAAGACTTTTAATACCAGTAATAAGCCACATTACTGTGCTGCTTTGTTCATGAAAGGCCAAATGCTTTTGGAGGACAGGCATCTGGAACATGAAATGGGTTATAATTCGCAGCAGACATTAACTAGGCAAAATGTAAAAGTGTAATACATGCTTTGAACCTATTAACTGCCATGAAGCTGACATGTACACTCCCAATTCCTTTGGACAGGATATAAAGTACAAGGAGTAACTACAGGACTGCCATAGCTTCCTCTCTGTGGTAAAAGTCAAGAGGTATTTTAACACATCCACACAATGAGCTATTCTCTTGAAATAAGAAGTTCCAGATACAAGGTTAGCGCTCACATCTGTTTTTACAGCACTTGAGTCCTTGCAGAAGGCTGCATCTCTCTTCCTAAGCAAACTGCCAGGATGGCAACTGTTCAACATGATTAGTTCAGTTGTGTTGAAGCTGTAGAAAGTAGTACAAAATGCTTATGACCTGATGGAAAGCAAGAGAGTTTAAGATTTGGGCAGACTTGGATGCTCCTTTAAGAGCTAGAGGTTCTTTCGTCTTTCAGTTCTCAGTAGTAGCCAACATGCACCAATTCCAGTCTATCTTCAGAGCTCAAAGGCCTCCACAAATGGCAGAAGCTACATATCCTTAAAAACATTTAGAAAAGAACAGAATTTATGACCTCTAGCTCTGTTAAGTTCCATGCCTGTATGCAAGGATTGTGTTCCAGTAATTGTTTGTTATATGGATTCTGCAGTTCTGTGCACAAAAACACCACAAACCATTTAAAAACATTAAAGAGCACCTTGTCAACAAACAAGGCTAACATGCCTCGTGTTTTGTTTAAAGCTCCATTTTCAGAAGCTGAGCCCTGATCTTCTAAATAGCTAAGCAGCAGCCAGGATTTCAGACCATGAGCAGGAAAACTTGAATCCTGCATATGACTAGGAATCATTCCCAAACCAAGAAACCAGATTTATATCTGATTACAGATGGAACAGTTTATTAAGCTTGTCCAAACTAAACTGCCTTCTCCTACAAACATGGTTTTGTGTTAAAGCTCCGCAGGCATACCATGCAGAAGTTGGGATTTTTGTGTTCTCTTGAAGTAGGTTTAGTTACATCTGTTATCTAGGTACCCCGTGTCACCAAACTGTTAATCTGGCTTTTGAGAACAAACAGTAATATGCCGGGTTTTTAAAATGTGAACACATGCAAAAGATTGAGGAGAAACAGAGAAGAAACAGGAAAGAAAGAGATAAGAGGGCTGGAAAGGACTGTAGTATCCTGGTGAATATTTAATTTAAACAAGAAAGAATATGCACACATTACGATGTGAGTTCCCTCATGCTCTCTGTTTCAGATGAGTTGCATTCACTTTTCTGACACAGACCAGTGAAGATTTCGTGAGAGCAAGTCAGACTGACAAGGTGCAAGTAATAGAGGCCAGAGGCAAAGCTACTAAGAGGGGAGAATTCATGTTTACATCTCATGCCCTTGAGGAGCTGGAAGAGTGTACTCTTGGACAAGCTCTCATAATTAGTTCATGCAGGTGCAATTTAAGTGATATCCGTCTATCATGTTTGCTGATATGCGAGACATTTTCCAGCAGAAAGGCATTTGCTCTCAAAGGGGTAAAACAAACAAAGTGCTTATCCATTGAAAGAAAAAACAAAACCAACCCTAAACCAAAACCCACACAGCATGATTGCTTTAGTCCCTGCTTTGAGGAGAAAAACTGAGGAAAAGCAGGCACACAGTATTTCCTCACAGTAAGAAAACTATCTATAGGGACTGATGGACTTGTGTATTGGTTTTGCACAGCCTGGTTTCTGGTAGCAGGGGGTCCACAGAGGTGGCTTCTGTGAGAAGGTGCTGGAAGTTTCCACAGTGTCCAAAAGAGCCAATCCCTGATGGTTCTGAAGATGGACATGCTGCTGGCCAAAACTAGTGAGGTAGGTAATGCCACTCTGATAACATATTTTAAGAAGAAAATCAAAACAAAGGGCTCACAGTTTTACTTCTAGTCAGAGAAGAGGACGTGGTGAGAACATGTGAGGGAAACAACATGGAGACACCAAGGTCAGTGCAGAAGGAGGGGCAGGAGGTGCTCCAGGTGCCAAAGCCCAGATTCCTCGGCAGGCCGTGGTGAGACAGTGGGGAAGAGGCTGTGCCCCTGCAGCCTGTGGGGATCCACAGGGGATGCAGAGATCCATGGGGAAGATGCCCACGCTGGAGCAGGTGGATGCCTGAAGGAGGCTGTGATCCAGGGGAGACTTGGTGGAGTGAGAGGGTCCTTGAGCAGCCTGTCCTTGGAGGACTGCATCCTATGGAAAATGTGACCCATGCCACAGCAGTTTTGGGAGGACTGTCTGCCTATGGGAGGGTCTCACATTTGCAGCAGGTGTGGTTTGGCTGCTGCTCGTGAGAGTGGACCCACGCTGGAGAAGTTCATGGAGAACTGTCTCCCATGGGAGAGACCCCACGGCCTCACAGGGGAAGGACTCCTCTCCTGGAGCAGTGGAAGAAAATCTTGGTGATGAACTAACCAAAACCCTCACTCACCGTCTCCTTGAGCTGTTGGTGGGAAGGAGGGAGGGGCTAGGGGGAAAAAGGTATTTTAAGGGCTTATTTTACTTCTCATTATCCTCCTCTCACCCTGTTAGTCATAAATTCCCTTTGCAACTTAAGTTGAGCCTGTTTTACCCTTGGAGTGTTTTCTCCCAGTCCTTATCTCAACTCATGAACCCTTTCTTAATTTTTCTTTCTCTCTATTGCACAGCTGTGGCAGGGGAGGGTGAGGGAACAGTTTTTGTGGGTGCCTGGTATTGGGACAGTGTCAAACCACGACTTCTTGAGATCTACAGACCATTCTATCTAGAGAAACACCTTCTGGTTAATGGTTTAGGCTTATCACAGCCACAAAGGTATATAAAAGTTACATACATGGCTTCAAGTGAAGTATACTGGTCCAGGAGCAGGCTAGTCAGCACACTGGAAGTCAGCATACAAATTGTGAAGAGGTCAAGATGACCACTTGCAATAAATATGGCATTGATTAAAAATGTCCACGGATTTTCTGGGCAATAATCCAAACCCCATAACTTCATCTTGTCAGTACTAAAAATTTTCACTCAATTTGCCTTATACTAGCACCTAAAAAGCTAAAGCAAAGGCGACAGCTCCACCCACAAAATCATGCGTTTCTACCATCCAGGTAATCTATCACTTATGATTCCCAGATGCCAGTGCTTTCACCACAGAATTAGCTTGAAAGTGCCTGCTGCTAATGATGCCTTAAGCTTTAGCTTTCATATTTGCAGATTCTGTGCTGCCTAGGGATGTAGTTGTGAGCCTCATGTTGAGTGCCAGAAGCTCTCTTCACAGAGTAGGCAGACAAAACAAATCCTTTTCCTGCTGAGAACCAAGGACAACTTTCAGCCCAACAGCATAAACAACGGTGGACTGAAGAGAGAAAACAAGAAGGATGAGACCTCACAACCTGAAGCTATAACTGGACAATTAAACCCCAATATGCAAATGGACCAAAACTTATAAAAATGTAAGATCTCGGGACCGGTCAGCCATTTTGTGACTATTCTTAGTCCACCCTGGGTGCAGCCTTGGTCAGGCTCTTATCCTGCCCAAGGTGGATCCTGAAGGCCTTTCAATAAATACCTACTTTATTCTCTAGCTGTGTCCAGTCTCTGTTTCAGGTCAGCCTTCCAAGGCATCACTAACACCATCTCCACCAGCAGTGATGGGGAGGAGGCTTCCCTGCCCCTGAGCAACACCCATCTGCAAGACATTCTTTTTCAAGGAACCTACACAATCATTCAAGCTTACTAAAGAAGTGAGGCAAACTGTACAGAGAAACTTTAAGGTAAGGGAGCTTCTTCAGACTTAAATTCAGTGTGAAGTCAAAACACAAACTGATAATCATGATGAGAGCATGTCCTTCAGTGTTGTAAGCTTCCCACCACTAGTAACGCTAGACCACTGCACTAGTAGTACTACTGATCAAGACAGGCAGCAAGGTTGTCACTCTCACAGTAGGATCAGCTCCCCCTAATCTGAGGCATGATCTAGAAGCAAGTTTACATTTTACATTCTCCATATTTTCCTGCAAACCTACACATTCTTGCCATGTCTTTGCTCCCACACACTTGTGTAACAGTTGTGTAATACTTGTCCTCAACCAAGATACCTGAAACGACAAAGCAGAAACCCATCTTTAAGGGTTATGGACACCACCAATTTCACTTTCAAAGTTGCATCTTACCTACTACATATCGCTTCACAGAAGTGGCAGTGCAGAAGCTCTGAATGTGGCTGTAAGACAATAATGCTCTCTTAATAAGATTTAGGCTTTCAGGACCACTCTGATCACAGCTCTTGGCTAAATTCTTTCCTTGCCTGTTGTATGAACTTCAGATTATTCTCTCAACCTTCAGAATCATTTCAGCTAGTTCCACTAACCAGTATCACCTAAGTGCTTACTCTGATAGATACCTCTTGATTTCAGTGAAATATCTGGTGGAGTATCAACAGTTTTGGTATTGTAACACCACCTACAGATGAAGACAACATCTCTTGCCACCCCTTGACCCACCCAATCTATGAAGTAGCATTTTGTCCCATAAATTCATCTGTCAAAACACAGAATCACAGGATAAAGCTGGAAGGGATCACATTGGGCCATCTGACCCAACTTCCCTGCTCAAGCATAATTAACCTAGAGCATGTTGCACATGGCACCCAGACAGTTCTTGAATATCTCTAATGAGTTAGACTACACAACCTCTCTGAGTAGCCTGTTCAGTGTTCCATCTCTTGCACAGTAAAGTTCTTCCTCATATTCAGCTGGAACTTCTTGTGCATCTGTCTGCTCATTGGTCTTTGTCCTATTGCTCAGCATCACTGGGAGGAGCCTGGTCCATACTCTTGACACTCCCCCTTCAGCTACTCATAAGCATTGATGAGATCCTCTCAGCCGTCTCTTCTCAATGCTGAAAACCCCCAGGTCCATGAGGTCCTCACTAAGAGAGATGCTCCAGTCCCTTAATCATCTTTGTTGCCCTCCACCGGACCTGCTTCAGAGCTCCATGTCTCTCTTGTACTGAGGAGCCCAGAACTGGACACAGCATTCCAGGTGAGGCCTCACCAGGGCTGAGCAGAGGGGCAGGATCACCTCCCTCAACCTGCTGGCAATGAATGCTCTTCCAAATGCAGCCCAGGATGTCACTGGCCTTCTTGGCCACCAGGGCACACTGCTGGCTCATGGAGAGCTTGCTGTCCACCAGAACCCCCAGCTCCTTCTCCACAGAGCTGCTTCCCAGCAGGTCACCCCCAGCCTGTGCTGGTGCCTGGGGATGTTCATCCCCAGGTGCAGGACCCTGCATTTGCCTCTGCTGAATTTCAGAAGGTTCCTCTCTGCCCATCTCTCCAGCCTGTTGAGGTCCTCCTGAAGGGCTGCAGAGCCCTCTGGGGTATCAGCCACTCCTCCCAGCTTTGTGTTGTCAGTGAAACTGCTGAGGAGGCCTCTGCCCCTTCACCCAAGTCACTGATGGATGAGTTAAACAAGACTGGGCCCACTATTGAGAGGACAGGCCTTCAACTAGAGCCTGTGCCACTGATTATGGCTCTGGGATCTGCTGTTCAGCCAGTTCTCAATCCACCTCCCTGTCTTCCCATTCAGTCCACTCTTCCTGAGTTTGTCCATGAGGATGTTTTAACAGACAGTGCCAGAAGCCTTGCTGAAGACAACATACAGTGCTCTCCTTTCATCCATCCGACAGGTAGCTGTTGGATGTTTCTTCACAGCAGGTAATCAGGTTGGTCAAGTATGATTTACCTTTAGTGAATCCATGCAGACTACTCCTGATCACCTTCTCATTCTCTCTGTGCATAAAGATGGCTACCAGAATTCACTGTTCCATCACCCTTCCACGGACTGAGGTGAGGCTGAGTAGTCAGTAGTTCCCTCTGAGTCTCCCTTCTTGCCCTTTTTGAAGGCCATTTAAGCTGGATTGGAACTGGAAATGCTACCTCATTAAAATAATTGCAGCTTACTAGATTTTTTCTTCCATCTTCAACTGATAATTGCAGTAGAGCTACCTTGCTGTCAGTTATTGCCCTTAACAACTGGAAAGAAATGGTTCCCCCTTGTTTTTCAATGATTCACTAAGAGTAACTTAATACAGATTTTACTTCACAGTTGTAGATGCCATGGCAGAGTTCAGATCTTTTTTCACCATTACATCCTAGTGATGCAAAGAGTTTTCCCCAGACACAAGAACTTGGAAATCTCAGCTGCACTGGCACCCAGGCTCAGGCAATCAACTCAACAGCTTAAAGAGTCAGTATAGCTCAGCATTTAAGATCTTGGTCATGCTCAGCAGAGAACAAGCCTCAGCACAGCTATTTCTGAGAAATACACAAGATAAAACGCTGCTTTGAATTGCCTTATTCAAAGTCTTCCACAGACTGAAAGCACATGCAAGTTACAATCTCAAATATGCATTTCAGGTGTGGCAAGTAGATTTTCATGCAGTGGCACTAAGTTGACTGCACCAAAAGAGTTCCCTGCCTTGTCTCCTGACCTACTTTACAGATACCAGTCTCTCAACTCAGAGCAGGAGCAGACTGGCTCATGTGACAGCCAGACCATCTGTTTAAGATATCACAAGAGTAGACCACAATGCTAGAAGACACCTGCACAGATTAATATGCAAGGTAACAGTTTGCACATTAATCTAGAAACCGAGGTCTCCCAGACAGGTGTGTCAATAGCAAACCTTTGTGCTTTTATTCTCTGCCCCTCCCACCATTAATTACAGGGACATGCTGCCTGAGGCACTGATAGTAGGAGGAGGTCCCCATACAACTGTAATAAGGGAACTTCATTATCAAAGTGGTTATCCTTTTCTATCCACGAATGAGCTCAAAAAGCATTCAGCTGCTTGGGTAAGTTTAAGGCACTCCAGCACAGGCAGCCCTGAGGATTCCTTCTGACCATCAAGCATAACTTTTTCCACCATGCCTGACAAGTTATTGCCAAGACTCATCCTTCTGAAACCCATCTGAAGAACCAAGTTCCTCTGTGTATGCTCTGAATATCTGTTTTCAATACTCTGTCTCATCATGTATGAAGTAATCCCGTTGAAAAGATTACAAAAACTGTGCAACACTGAATTCAACCTCAAAGTATACACCCTTCCCTCCTATAAGTTGAAGTAAAAACCACAAAGTAATAACACTGTTATACAGCAGAAGCTATGTTTAGCTCTACAAGAAGAGATTGAAAAAGTAATGGTACTAAGATAGTTATTCTGACTCAAATGTTTATTCCGACTTGCTAGCTATTCTTCATCTTGATCAAAAAATAAGTGAATTGTCAATTCAAGAAACCTGCTGTAGTTTCATAGAGACCACTGAGCTTTACAACAGTACTAGAGCATCTATCGTGTAAAATACCATGAAAGTATCCTTCCCCATTTCTACAAGTGAAGGCAAACGTAAGAGCAGCAGTGTGTTGTTATAGTTTGCTTCTACGCCATCAAACCTCAGGGTGGCTACAAGGAAAAAAAAGAAAACAAGCACATCTTCTCAGTAGGACACTGTGGTATTAATCTATCCAAGCGGTATTACAAGTCTGAGAGATGAAACAGCTACAGAAAGCAGCTCTAGTTACCACTATAATGAAAGACAGGCAACTGGATTCAGCCAGCAGCTTGACTGTGGAGAGGATGCTGATGACGTGCTGAGAGCCATGCCAGGTTTAACTAAGATCTTTTAATAAGACTAGAAAAGAGCTGCCTGACATGCACACACACAGTGCAACAGAAGAGACGGCAGTTCTTTTAAACAAGATGACAACCAAGCTCAGCCTTTGAGAGCTGATGGCCTACTTAGGAAGCACGTGGCAGACAACTGCCTGCACCCAGAAGCTTTCTGGTTTAAGAAACATGGTTCACTCCTGTCTTCAAAAACAATACAGGGAACTGCAGGACAGTCAACTTCACCTCAATCCCTGGAAAAGGATCAAGCAAATACTAGCAACCACTTCTAAACACACAAAGCACATGGTGATGAGAGGTCAGCAAGGACTTAAGGTAACTCATGCTTAACTAACTCAATGCCTACCTGCTATGAAGATATCAGTGGGCTGGTGTGCAGGAGAAGAGCTTTAACATGAATCATTTCAAGTTTAAAAGGACTTTCAAAAAAATCTCTCATAACACTAGACAATCTGATGAGGCACAAGGTAGACAGATGTACAGCAAAGTGGGCTGAAAACTGGCTGAACTGCTGGGCTCAAAGCATTGTGATCCCACAAATTCCAAATGGTGTGTACCAGCAGAGAGTATTAGGGTCACTACTGTTTTAACACCTTCATTAAGGACCTAAATGATGGAACATTACATCCTCAGCAAGTGCACTGTCCGTACACAACTGTATAGAATGCTTGATCAGATGTTTGTGCTGTCATGCAGGAAGACCTCAACAGGCTGGAGAGATGAGTCGTGGGATACCTCAAAAAATTCAATATGAGGAAATGTGAAATCCTGCTCCTGCCAGGGGCAACCCCATGCAGCAGTGTGTCCTGGAGGCTGATTGACTGAAAAGCAGTTTGGCACAGGGAATGAAAAAAAAAAAAACCAAAAAAAACCACCACCACAGACACTGATGGAAAAACTGACTAAGAGCCAACAAAATGCCTCAAGGCAAAGAAGGCAAACAGCCTGGAGATAATAATGCTCAGGGAATCTTATCAATAACGATAAATATTTGATGGAAGGGTGTACAGAAGGAAGTGACAGACTCTTTTTAGTGAAAATTGAAATACTGGAAGTTTCACTTAAACATGAGAAAGATGTTTTACTTTATGGGTGACTGGATGCAGGAACAGGATGCCCAGAGAGCTGTTCAAAAAACAGCTTCACAGCATCCTGGGCAGCCTGGTCTATCTGAGGGAAGAGGTTGGATGAAACAATATACAGAAGTGCCTCCTAGCCTCAACCTCCCTGTGACTGTCATTTTTGCATCTTGTAGATAGGAACAGAGGTCAACCCATCCATACTGACATTGTTTCCCAAGTTCACCAACTTCAGTTTGACTTTCTGCAGTCTTCAGTCTCTCCCACAACTGAGAATTTGCTTCCAGCTTCCTTTAAGAACAATACATGGTGCCTGTCTAAGTTCTCATCTAGTCAAAGAAGGAAGAAATTTGTAGAAGCTCAGGAAGATCTATTTTAAGTTTTCAGAACTTACTGCAAGCTGGTTTCATCTGTGGGTGGATAAAGTTAAGAGCAATAATTATAAAATATCAACCAAAGAGGCTGGAAGTAGAGGTTCAGACTCTCAGTATATTTTTTGGAGTTGGAGAGGTGCCAGGCTCCCTTTCAGAGTAAGTGCTACGTAACAGCACTCCAGCAAACATCAAGTATTTATATTTGATCAGATGCTAGTAAGAAGTCCAGGAATTCACCAGCGTGGTAACTTGGAAGCAGAGGAGCATGCAAACCACAGTTTTCAGTTAGTAACCAAAAGTTTGTGGTAGGACCTTTAAAGTCCATCTCCATGAACTAGCAAATTCAAGGTACGCTTTCACTGCAAGCCTGGAATTCCACGTCAGCTCTGGTATTTGCTTGATATACTACCTGTAAAACAGCCTTGAAGCTCCCATTAGCCATACAGAGTACAGAGGCAGACACAAGGGATGCAGAGTTTCCAAGAAGAAAAGCTGAGAAAGTTACAGGTAGTTGGCCACAAGTACAGTAACAGCAGTCAAAAATGTCTGAAAAAGGACAAGCGAGTCTGAGCCCTTCGACAGCTGGGATATGAAAGCTTTTGGAGTCCTTGGTAACAAACCAAGTGATATGAATCAGGACTCTGATCAGATAGCTGCCAGTCTCAAGGCAGATCAGAGCAGGAATAGCCAACACCAGCATGTTAGGAAGATAGTCTTAGATGATACAAGTCTTGAGCAACCACAAATAGACAACGGTGGAACTAAGTCATACAGAACACTTCTTTTCTAACTCCGCACAGCCTGGCATTTCCAAATCTTAGCAGCAGCCTACTAAATCTGCACAACCTCAGGGGGGCTGAATCCAAGTCTTCACACAGCAAAATACAATGTACTTCTCACCTCTGCTCTAAACTCAGTAACCTATTAATACTGCCTTTTCTCCTCATTGTCAAAGCATTTGTCCTGGTGCACAGAGCAGATTTTTTTATCAAAACTGACAAACTTGTGCACTGGAGTCCAGTAGTCATGTGCAAGCAGAACTTCCTTCTTTTTTAAAAAGTAAAAGGGGAGAGAAATCCAGACACTTCCCCATTTGTCTTGCCGTCCTCAGCAGTTGATCTGCTCTGAAAACGAGATCTCAGCTAGCTTGTATGTGTTTCAAAAGCTAAACCAGCAAGACCTCAGTTTTACAACTAACTCTACAACTAACTCTGCCATGCAATTTGAGGAATTGTTTTCTTCTGCATGTTTCTCTTCTCACCTGATGTTAAAAAAACCCCAACCACATAAAAGGAAAAAATCTCAAAACACAACAAACATGGTAGTACTCAGGTTCAGCTTTAGCTGTCTCATCTGAACGCTAGCAAGGGTGAAGGGAGAATAAACTCAAAGACACTCATGGTGGTCAGGCGTCAAGACAATGATTTATGCAATTAGACTTCAGGGGAACAGAAAGATCTTTATAGAAACACACAGCCAATATACAAGTGCTTTAGAAACAAGAATCTACAATTCAAGTGTTTCATGTTTCCTGCAGCATGACTGTGAAAGTCAAGTACTTAGCTAAGATGTCCTTTTCATTTAAGAGGTAAGATGTTGTCAAAAGTCAAGGTGTTGTGGTTCCTAAAACTACTGTCCACTACAAGTCAGGGTGAAGACACTACTCCAGATAACAGAAGTTCTGCACCCCTCTTCCTAAGATTCAGAAAACTTGAGACTAGTCTACTTAGATGGCATCAGTAAACAGCACAAAAGATTTTCCTTCCCTTTCCAATGACCTACTGCTCTAGTAGCATTAGCCACTTCAACAGTAACCTAAGGTTTATGAGATTTTAAAGTTACACAGGATCTAAAGTAACTTTAGATTATGATATTATTATATTAATATATTATTATAATATTAGTATATTAATATATCAATATTCAAATAGATTATTATATTATTGTTATATTATTATATATATCATATCTTATTTCCATATGTGAATCAAAATCTAAAAGGAGACACATAGGCAGGTGGTCCTGTCCCCCAGGTTTCTCTGACTCAGGATAAAGTGGTGCTCTTAACCAATAGATCAAAAAAAATTAAGAAAAGCATGCTTTAAAGAATACAAAGAAGTGATGGCAGAGATTCAGCCACTTCTATGCTATACATCAGTGGCAATAAAAATTGAACCACCTTATGGTGCTTTACTTCTGAACTTTCTCGACTCAGAGGATTTCAGTCTTAGGTAATTGTAGCTTGCAACAGATTTCAGGAAGTATTTGCTCAGAGAAAACACGAGGAACCCAGAAAAAGTCAATTATCCACTTCATGGTGATGGGGCAGCTGTTGTCACTTGCCCTCTTCCCAAAGGGCTATCCTAGTACAGGACTGGATAGAGACAGTTGTCCTTAAAGAACCTGATTCAAAGACACTCTGAAGCAGGAGACTTGGACCAAAATTTCTGCAGTACCAATATCCACCAAACTCTCCCAAAAGGCCAGAGAAAAGATTAGAATAGCTCCAACTCAAGAATCAATAAATAACAAATGCAGAGCTTTAAGCCTAAGTCAGACTTGAATGCTGACCTCCCCTTGTTATTCAGCTATTGAAGTTACTTGGCACTACTAGTCGATTAGTGAGCCAGTCTCTCAAAAGATCAATAATCCACCACCAGAGAGTAAGATTTTTAAGATTAACACTGGAAGTGTTCAAGGGCAGGCTGGATTGAGCTTTGAGCAACCTGGTCTAGTGAGAGGTGTCCCTGTCCACAGCATGGAGGTTGAACAAGATAATCTTTGAGCTCCCTTCCAACCCAAACCATTCCATGATTCTGAGACTGAGACATACAAACCATCCAAAAAGTGGTTTTACCTGTTTACTTCCACTTACCATACTCCCTCTGTAGACTACTCAATACACAGTGCAAGCATTGCCTTAAAGCTAGGAAAACCTGTTTATTGAATATTTTTTTTGAGGAGGGAAAGAAGTTACCACTTTTTTTTTCTTGCCAGTGTGTGAAATGTTAAGCTGAAGAAGGGACATCTATTACACAGCAGAGCTGTTGATCTCCTTCCATCAAGAGGATAAGACATAAGACACAAGAGCTAATTCAGCTAGAAGGGAAAAAATTATATTCTCTTCCTACTGGATATCCTTTTATTCTGCAAGGATCATAGCCTAGTGCCATTTCCAGGTCAAGCACAGAACTGCTCTCAGGTCTAAACATCACCATAGCCACTTTTGCTCTGCTTTTAAGAGTACTTCTATGTTGCCAAGTGCCTGGAACAGAATGGTACTACATACAGGGTACAGGAAGGTGGATTTCATTTCTATTGCTGATGGAAAAACTGGGAAAGAACTTTCCTACTTATGAGAACTTAGCTGACCACAGCCTGAAGCTAGTTACTTCTGCACTTCTGCTCCCAGGTTATCAGGAATACTAATACACTTTTCAAAACCTGAAAGCAGTAAAGCAGAGAGAGGCTTGCTTGCATTCCAAAAGCAAAGCAATTCTCTCATACAACTGAGGAAAGACATTATAGGGTGTGAGATACTCCTCAGAGCACTGCTTCTCACCAGCTATACAGCAGTGTGGACGGACTGTGCTAACAGCTGCAGCTCCTCAGCTGCAAAATTTGAGAAGGCAGCTGCCAATTTCTATTCCTACAGGTTTGCCAGACAACAACCTAGTTACGTGATTAAGCCATCTATCACAGACAAAAACCTCCACAATTCCTACTCCTGCCTTAGTCACATACCCTTTTCTCAGCAGGTCATCAACTCACTAATTTGCCAGATGAAGGCCTAAGTTCCTGAAGAGAAGGTAAGCCTAGGTTCTCACTAGAGCAACAGTGGGCAAATGTTCAAGAAGAGGACTCCTTACATGGGCAGGAAGAAGTGCTGAATACCTACATCACAGCTGCACACAGCAGATGGTGAAATATGGAAGAGGCCAGGCTACCTTGACTCATTCTCCTGTAGAATGGCAGTGTATTGGCCCAGATACTGTCGACAGCCTCAAGGCTTTTGGAGCCTAGGGGATCCATCCTACCCAGAAGCAGCTTCATTTGCCCCAGGACAAGAACCACAGAAGAAGCACTTCTTGCCACCAGCAACTCAGCAACACCTTGTAGGCACAAAACAGCTGTGACAGAACTGCTTTTGAGCCCACATCATCCCCTGTAGTTCTTGCTCCCAGGAAATTCTACCTCAAAAATTTCAGGAAGACTTGTCTCCAGAGATGCCAAGTCCTTGCAAGCGTAGCTAATGTATCAGCAGTGCTGTACTGGCACTACCGAATTATCACCACAGGAAAGGCACTTCACAGAGTTCACTAGTGTCCTGTGAATATACGCCAAAGCTAGTGAAGGAAAAACAGACATAGATACTCCTGCAAAGCACCCTGTCTGTATTAGTGCTGGGAAGAAAGTGAGCAGGAGTTCAGCCTGGAGAGGACAATCACAGACAAGCTGATGATAAGGAAACAATGCCAGCTCCAAGCCTTCCCCGTGAGGGCAACAGGAAGCAGACAGCAAAGGAGCTGCAGCAATGCCTGAAAAATTTACACTATCTGTAGACAGTATGAGTCACAGGCAGATACAGTAAAAAAAACACTGCCTCTTGCAATCCTCCTGTGCCGGCGCGACCACCCTCGCAGCAAGGGACACGATGCCTTTTCCCCCGGAGGCGCTTTGGGCTTTGCAATGGATGTCAGCAGCGCCCAGGGCTTCGTCTCCCCATGGGGAGACGAAGCCGGGAAAAATGATGTGTCAGGGAAACACACACAGTCCTTTTCCCAGCTATCCTTCAAAGCCAGAGGTCCCCTCAAATGCCGCGGCCCCTTTCCCCTGGCCATACCTTGTCGGCGATGCTGCGGGGCAGGAGCAGGTCGGGGCTGGGAGTGAGCGCCGGCCCCATCTCCTCGCTGCTGGACGTGGCCAGGGGATGCGGCATCTCCCGCAGCGACTTGGGCCCGGAGGACGGGAGGGGCTTAGGGGCGCCCGCCGCGCCGCCCGACATCGCGCCGAGGCCGGGTAGCGACGGAGGCAAGGAGGGAGGGAGCAGAGGCCGCGCCGCCTCCGCGAGAAGCTGCGGGGCCGCGGCCACACCCTGCCCGCCGCCGCCGCGACACGACGAGTC
>JANPWX010019080.1:427277-551806 GCA_024734555.1 Trochalopteron elliotii
CAGGACTTGCGGAGCCCCGGGCGGGCCGGGGGAAGCCGGGGGTCTGGCGGAGCCTCAGGCGGGCCGGACCGAGCCGGGGGAGGCACGGCGCCACCGAGCGGCCCCGACGGTGACCCCGGACTGCGGCGGTGTTGCCGCACCCTGTCGAACGGCGGGTTAAGTGCCAGAAAAGCAATCCTGCTCCTCGACTTTTCCAGCCTCGCCGGCGTCAAACTACGCTCATGTTGGAAGGGAAATTCGTAAACGAGCGGACTGCGGTGCAGGACCGACCCCAGCCGGGCTCGGGAGGGGCAAGGCCTGGCTTCCGGGACTCCCTCACGGTGGGAGTGCACCGCAAGCGGATACGCTGAGAGATGTCGTGCACGCAAGGCCCGCATAGAAACATCCTTTCATTGATGCCATGTGCCCACTTTTGCCGCAGAGATCTCACGTTGAGAGATCTCACATTGTTGTAGAATGTTTGATCGTGCTGAAATGAGCTGAAAGATACATCAGGACCTCTAGAAGCGATCCATGCAAATCTGTCTAATGGCATGTATCCATTACAAAAATGCAGTGATCTATCCACATTTAACAAGCGTGGAAAAAGTGTTCATGATGGCAGAATAACCCATAATTAGGAGAAAAATCATAGCCTGGTCTAAGATGTTTCCTGAGCAGGTAAAGCAGCTAAATCTGGTGGATTAATGACCTTTTCCAAATAATTTGCTCAGCACTAATTACAAATGATAGAGTAACATGCTACTGGGGAAAGTGATGTACCACTATAAGACTATCATAATCCCTTCCAGCCACAGATACATGTATGAAGATAAACATAGTTATGTGACAAGATAAAGACTTGGATGCTGTAAACCTGTCACTTGTGTTTAACTTTTCCTGGCGAGTACAGACCATTGAAATCAAAAGGGCAGCACTAATCCCTAAAGCTAAGCTACCAACCATTACAGGTGTCACGGCTAGGTGCCACACAGCAGGACAAGCATGACAGCACAATACTGTGGACTATCATTACAAAAAGAAATGCTGTGTATCAGAGGGAAAAAATACGGGGGAAAAAAAATCAATCCTTACTGTAAATAACTACTTAATGTTACATAATGTTTGAACTCCAGCAGAGATCAAAAGTCCAAACCAAGTGCCATGCCTCAGTGAGAATGCAGCTGTGAAATATTCCTTGTTCATTACACTTCATTACACTTTTTGTTACAATTATCTGTGTTACCTGTTTCTGCTATGTCATCCTTAACTCAGTTCATCTGACACAGAATACTTAGAAACATTTTCAAACAACTAACTGGATCAGTATATGCAAAATGCAGAAATACTTGTGCATCTGTGAATACAAGTAAGGTGAAATCTGGTTAGAAAAAGTTCAGAAGACATTAGTGGAAAAGCTGTTACACAGGAAAATTACAAACTTGCTGATTATTATGGTGATATTCCTAAATTCTGGCTAGGAAAGTTATGTTAAATTTCAGAATTCCAACACCATAGCATGCTGTAAAGTCAAGCTGACTAACTGTTGACACTAAGTCAACACTGAAATGTAATTTATGATAAAAACATACTTTAAAAAAAACCCCAAAAACCAGACAGGGTAAGCAATCTAACCTTAACTGTCTTAATGACTAATGACAGATGTCTCTCATCCTCTGATTTTGGTGAGTACCAAAAGATCTGCAAAGATTTATACAGACAGCAATCTAGGTTTAACAGTGATACATATCTTAGGTAGCAAATGCAAACTATAATACTAAGAAACAAGAAGAAAACCAAGTTGGATGGAGCTCTGAGTGACCTGGTCTAGTGGAAGGCTCCCTGCCTACGACAGGGGAGTTGGAACTGGATGATTTTTAAGGTCCCTTCCAACCCAAACCATTCTGTGTTCTATTAGAAGAATTCAAAAATCATAAATCATACCTTAAAATAGATTAAACTTGTTTTAAATGTGTAATCTTAAAAATCTGTACAACTGTCTGGCCTTTGCTGTATTCTCTGCAAGTTCATATCACAGACTAGGATAAGCTTTTATCTTCTTCAGCTATAATGGAAACCCATTTTGACTATTTTTTTTTACATGAAAGATGATTGTATTATGTAGTTGATTTCAAGAACTGGAATTTCATAAAGAAGATGGAACATTGAATCTTTAATTAAAGTTAGGACCAAATTCTTGTACCTTGATTAGAACTAATCATGCAATATGAACAGGGGTCATAAAGAACTCCAAATCTATTGTGCATGAAATGAAACATAAAAAAAAGATGTGCTATGTAGCTGACTTCTTGTAGGAATTGTTTTCTACCCTCAAATAGGCACCTCTAAATGTGTCAGCATGTGGTCATCTGGCTACAACAGCAGGCACAAGAAGTACTGACAAAAACTGAGGAAGGGAAGTGTCTATTTTTCTAATACTAGCAGTGAAATAAATAAATGTCATAATTCTGCTAGGAGATTATGAGTGATTAAAAACATGGTTATGTATCCTTCTCCACTGTGGTGGTTTAATTTTACGACCATAATATTTTCCTTGATGTTTTTATTGTTTTGGTTTTTGTTGTTTTGGGTTGGGGTTTTTTTTTGTTGTTGTTGTTGTTTTTTTTGTTTGGTTGGTTGGTTGGGTTTTTTTTTGTTAAACATCGACCAAGCTGAAACCATTCAGCACATGAAACACACAACCAGAGAATTAAATACACAAGGAAAACCAAAATCAGTGGCAGGCTGAAAAGAGACTGCTACTTAATGCCCACATCAAGTTAACCCAAGTTAACTTGAAAAAGCTGGCATGCTCTCCTAGCAAAATCATAGCTATTTATTATGCTCAGAAGCAGGATGAAACAGAGAGGTGCAATACTAACTTGGCAAGAAAACAAATGTTCAGTTCGGGGATCAAGAATCTCACCAATGCAAGAAAAATGTCACCAGTTTCACATGCTTTTCCTGAAAAAATAGTTCTGTCTCTGCATCACTGAAATCAAAGTCCTGCAAGCTACCTCTTTAGATTGTTTACTAGGATAAACAGGGAGAGGAAGGATCCACAGATGATGTGTAGGAACACTTTTTACAGATTTAAGGATAGCACCTATCTTGCACTGCTCTTCTGGAGTGCCAGTTACCCCAGGAATACCACTCAGGATGTTTTTGTAATGGCAGATGGCTTTTTAAGTGCTCAGCGTAAACCTGAGAGCGACTCTCAGTTGTCTTTTAACATTCTTTTTGTAATGCATCTTTATCTTCTTGTCCATATAAGACATAAAATGGCAATGGGGTTTACAATGACTATCAGGAGGCTAAGTTCACATTGTATTTATTTACTAGACATGTAAAGCCCACCTGCTTTTCATCAAGTATTCTATTTAAAGACAAAATTCCAGGATTCTCAATAGCATACTCCAGATAGTACAAACAATAAGGTAGGCTTGAGGCAGGCTTGGCTGGTTATACAGGTTTAGGGCAGTAAAATTTTTTCCCTGCTGTCAACAGCCTCTCCTCAGCTGCTTTGTTTTTTCCCCACTGTGGTCTACCTTGGCAAGGATAATGTCCGTGTCTGCCTGCACACATGAAACTACTATAGAACAAGACCATTCTAGAAGATGTAAAAAAACCCCAAAAATCCAGCTCTCTTTTCAGAAAGAGTCCTATCTTCCATATACTAGTAGACCCTCATGTCTTGTACTGCAGAGATTGGAGAGGGCAGGCTTTTGACTCCATCATGTTAAATCTCATGCATGTGCTCAGTGACTCTCTAGAAATAGGATCAGTTTCAAGTCATGAGCACACAACACCTGTGCGTTCATGCATACATGTAAGATAATGCTGCATCAAAAGCCTTTAAATCTGTCAAGTTTTATAGGGGTGCCATAAACAGGATTGTGGGAACAAAGGACACTTGCGATGCAAAGTGGAAGTCTGTGCTAAATGGCTGTAAAATTAAAAATCAAAAATCCAATCAAGGAGAAAAGTTATAACTATGGATACAGTATCTTTACACAATTGGATACATAAACCCCAATCAATCTAAAATGTTCAAGGACTCTTCAAGATGCATTTTATTTGTTTGAAGGGAGTTTTTTGTGACACATACAATAAATAGAGAAGGGGAGTGTTTAGGATGGATATGTATGAGTAGCACTGCCATATGGAAATAAAAACAGCATTCTGGAAGATCTTGGTTCAACATTATGAGACATCATGCACATACTATTTTCACTTAGGAGAAAAAGAACCCAACATGTAAATCACTATTCTACCTCAAACTACAGAGAGACTAGAACTGCCCATGGTCATTCTGAAATCACAGAATGACTAGGTTGGAAGAGACCTTTAAGATCATTGTGGCTAACCCATGCCCTAACACCTCAACTAAACCATGGCACCAAGTGCCACATCCAGCCTATTTTGAAACACATCCAGGGATGGTGACTCCACCACTTCCCCAGGCAGACCATTCCAGTACTTTATCACTCTTTCCATAAAACACTTTTTCCTAATATCCAACCTATATTTTCCTTGGTGCAGCTTGACACTGTGCCCTCTCGTTCAGTCAGTTGCTGCCTGGACAAAGAGACCAATCCCCACCTGACTACAAGCACCTTTCAGGTTTTAGAGAGTGACAAGGTCACCTTTGAGTCTCCTTTTCTTCAGGCTAAACGACCCCAGCTCCCTCAGCCATTCCTCATTAGGCCTTGTGCTGCAAGCCCCTCACCAACTTGTTGCCTCCTCTGGACATGTTCGAGCATCTCAACATCCTTCCCAAACTGAGGGCCCAGAACAGGACACAACACTCCACGTGCAGCCTCACCACTGCCAAAGACAGGGGAAGAGGGACCTCCCTGCTCCTGGTGGCCACACCATTCCTGACACAGGCCAGGATGCCCTTGGCCTTCTTGGCCATCAGGGCACACTGCTGGCTCATGTTCAGCCGGGTGTCATGAGTACCCCCAGGTCTGTTTCTGCCTGGGCACTGTCCAGCCACACCATCCCCAGCCTGTAGTGCTGCATGGGGTTATTGTGGCCGAAATGCAGAACTCGGCACTTGGACTAATTAAAGTTCATCTCATTGGACTCTGCCCATCCATCCAACCATTCCAGGTCTCTCTGCAGAGCCCTCCTACCTTCCAACACATTGACACACACTCCCAGCTTAGTGTTGTCTGCAAATTTACTAATGAAAGACTCAATAGCCTCATCCATGTCATCAATAAATATATTGAACAGAGCTGGCCCCAGCACACACCCCTGAGGAACACCACTGGTGACTGGCCACCAGCTGGATGCAGCACCATTCACCACCACTCTCTGGGCCCAGCCAGTTCCTAACCCAGCAAAGAGTGCTCCTGTCCAAGCCCCAGGCTGCCAGCTTTTCCAGGAGTATGCTGTGGGAGACAGTGTCAAAGGCCTTGCTGAAGTCCAAACAGACAACATCCACAACCCCTCCTGCATCCACCAGGTGGGTCACCTGGTCACAGAAGGAGCCCAGGTTGGTCAAACATGACCTACCCCTCCTAAACCCATGCTGGCTGGGTCTGATACCCTGGCCATCCTCTAAGTGCTGCATGATGACACTCAATATAAACTGTTCCATTACTTTACTGGGTACTGAGGTCAAGCTAACTGGCCTATAATTACCAGCATCCTCCTTCCCACCCCTTTTTGTGAATGGGCATCACATTGGCCAGCTTCCAGTCATCTGGAACCTCACCAGTGAGCCAGGTGTGTTGGTAAATGATGGAGAGTGGCTTTGCAAGCTCATCTGCCAGCTCCCTCATCACCCTGGGATGGATCCCATCTGGTCCCAAAGATTTATGAATATCCAAGTAGCTCAGCAGCTCTCTGAATGCCTCCTCCTGGATAACAGGGGACCATTCTGACACCTGACACCATCTATCAACCCAGGAGGACAGCTGTCCTGAGGACAAGCCGTCTTCCCACTAAAGACTGAGGCAAAGAAGGGATTAAGTACTTCTGCCTGCTCCTCATCTGCAGTTACTAAGTTCCCACCTGCATCCAGTAGAGAACAAAGGCCAGTCTTACCCTTCCTTTTGCCATTAATATATTTGTAAAAACATTTTTTATTATCCTTTACAAAAGTTGCCAAATTTGGTTCGAACTGAGTTTGACCTCCCTAATTCTTTTTCTACATGCCCTAGCAACCCCCTTAAATACTTCCTGAGACTTGTCCCTCCTTCCAAAGATGATACATCCTCTTTTTATTCTTAAGTTCCTTCAAAACCTCATTGCCCACCCAGGCTGGATGTTTGCCTTGTCGCCTCATCTTTTGGCACACAGGGACAGTCTATTCCTGTGCCCTCAAGATCTCTGTTTTGAAGCATGCTCATCTTTCCTGAAGTCCTTTGTTTTCAAGGGCTGCTTCCCAAGGAACTGTCTGTATAAGTCTCCTAAATAAATCAAAGTCTGCCCTCCAGAAGTACAGTGTAAAAAGTATTATTGATGTTCCTCCTGATTTCACCAAATATTGAGAACTCTGTAATTTCATGATCACTCTCCCTCAAGCAGCCTCCAACCACCACATCTCCCACCAGCCCATCTCTATTTGCAAACTACAGGTCTAACATAGTCGCTCCCCTGGTGGGCTCACTCACGAGCTGTGACAAAAAGTTGTCCTCCACACACTCTAAAAACTTCCTGGACTGCCTTTTCTCTGCTGTATAAAGTTCCCAGCAGATGTCTGGTAGGTTGAAGTCATCTACCAGAACAAAGGCTGATGATCCTGAAAAGTTCTAAAGCTGCTTATAAAATAAGTTGTCCACCTCTTCTTTCTGACTGATGATAACTGACTCCCAGTAGGATGTCAGGCTTGCTGGCTTTCCCCTTAATTCTTACCCATAGGCATTCAACTTCATTGTCATTAGTTTCAATATCCATGGCATCAAAAGCCTCCCTAATATAAAGGGCCACCCCCCACCTCTTCTCCCTTTCCTGTCTCTTCTGAAGAGCTTGTAGCCATCCAGTGCAATGCTCCAGTTATGTGAGTAGTCCCACCAGGTTTCCGTGTTGCCATTTATATTCATTCAGAACTACATTCAATTTAACACAGATTTTGTTTTTACAATGGGATACACAGGTCCCTCTACTCCAAGACGATGAGAACAGCCAGTCTGAAAAACAGAATTTTATTGCCTGAAGGAAGAGCATGGCAAGATTTGTGAGGCAGTGTTCAAGAACAGCCTCCTTTTGAACTGAAGATTTTGTAAAGGGTCTCCAGAAGACAAGCTATAAATGCATTAGTTTACATTTTTTATTTGCTTATGCTGAACAAGAAGGAATTTCAGGCAAAAGTATTCTGACACATCAGAGATTACATACCGTTCCTCTAAAGGGTTACATTTCTTCCTGTTTCTACATGTTATATTGATGTGAAATTCCTTCCAAAGCCAAGGGATCATTTGACTTGAGGCATGATCATGTTTTTGTAGAGATGCTCGAAGTTACTACTATGATCAGCATTCACCACACTTGTAGAGAAATGAATTAATAAGAATTAATAACTCTTCACCTGAGTTTCCTTGCTGATGACTCTTCCTCTTTGCCCTGGTATTTCTTCCTTCTCTATTTTCCTTTCTTGATCCCCAAACAAGGACTAGGCCTGTCTGCCTCAAACCGCAGCTTTTTAGAATCACTTACATCCTCAGTCCTGGAATGACATCACAGAGAACTGAACCAGTTAGGATTATTAGTTTGGATGCTGTGCTGCTCTTCATTCACCCTACCTCTCAGCACTTAACGATTGCAAGTGAGGTGTCTAGATAAAATGGTCTGCAAATCATCCCAACGATAATTAAAAGGGAAAAAAAATTTAGCACATATGACATTTCTAAAGGCAGAATGAGTAATAACAAAATTAAACAAAAAAAAAAACAATACCAGAACAGAATCAGGAGGGCAGGTGCTCAGTCAGCTGTTCATGCAAAGAGAACAGTTGACAATACAAGTATGTGGGAATGGCAGCAGTGTTTGCTTCCCACAGTATTAATCAACAGGGCTTTAAAGCAAACAGAAAACTCCCTGAGATTGTCTGCTGGTTTGGGTACAGGCACACACACACCCTTACACAAACGCACACTCTCACACAGACACACACTGCTTTTACCAGGCCAACAATCCAGGTAACTAAATTCTACATCTGGACATTACAAGTTTCCAGACACAAATTTGTTGAGTTTTAAAAACGTCAAACACTTTGTGAATCTTTGAACAGCAGAAATGGAAGAACAGACAGCATACTTGGTTAGCAGAATATTGCCTATCTCATAGAATCCATGTGTATAATATTAAGGCACACAATTTTAAGATAAATTAATCCATTATTATAGATACTGACAAGATTTTTTATGTATTCTGTACACTGTCAAAAATGTAATTTATTTCTTCATGATCAGTAAAGCTGGTTGGAGCAGATCTTAAGAAATTGTTAATTGCCTTCAATATTTCTGTATATATGTGGTTGTCCAAGCTAACGAACTAGTGTGACATTCAGCACCATGCACAGCCTATGTATGTTCTTACCAATATAAATAATTCCATCATGACTAAATCAACAGTTTTTAGTAAGCTCTTTTTCCACTTTAGGCCTGAAGAGTGAGGAGGTTATGGACTTCCAGTATTTGATGAATTTTGATTGAATTTTCCAGAATTTGATGAAGAGAAAGCAGATGAAACAAATGCCCTGCAGCATACAGGTTTGACTACCAGATCCAATATCACTGTAATTATTGCTGTAACAGTCATTAGTAAGGGTCAGAAGTACCTGTTACATACACCATCAAAACCTTAATACTAAAAATTTAATATCCTGCAGTAAAAGCATAGCTACATAGACATCTTGAACTAAGTCATAAAAAAGTAACTGTTTTCCCGTTCTTATCCTTACATTCAAGTAAAGAAGGAAAAGGGCCTTTATTTCATGTAAATTGTTTAGTGCCTTTAAAAAGCCCTGCATATAAAACTGAAGTAAATAATGTTACTGATTTTTGGCTACAGAGAGGTCAGAGTTGGCCCCATCTGTTTGTAGTCTTTAAATTATTTATTTAGAGCAGTCCTTAATAATTTTTATTTATGTACAATTAAAGCTACAGCTGCTACTCAGTCTGGTTTGATTCAAATGAGTATTTTAACCACAAGGGCATAAAAAGTCTCAGATTGCTGATTTAAGACTAAGGTTTATTCTCCAGGTCAGACCACATTACTTAATCAGATACACTCATCTATACAGTTTTTACTTGACATTCCAAAAGCAAACCATGCATTGGTTGCATGAACAAACCTCTCGGGAGTTCATGCCAAATATTGCTGCTGTGTTCAAACACAATCTGCAGAGATTTAAGGAAAAAAAAAAATTAAAAGGGACAGGTTAAGAGGACACAGTCTCAAGTTGCGCCAGGGGAGGTTCTTCCCTGAAAGAGCGATTAGACTTTGGAATGAGCTGCCCAGGGAGGTGGTGGAGCCAGCGTCCCTGAAGGTGTTAACCAAGAAATGGATGGTGGCACTCAGTGCCATGGTCTGGTTGACAGGGTGGTGTTGGGTCACAGGTTGGACTCCATGATCTCGGAGGTCTTTTTCAACCTGATTCCGTGACCGCTTCCCTTCCACTTGTGGGGTTTTTTTACTATTTAACAGCGATGCTGCCTGGAGTCCTCATAGTGCGGCCCCAGCGTTGAAACTCTTGCGCTTGCTGCCGTCTCCAGGCGGATGCCCACGGCAGGAGCAAACACAGGCAAGCGCTGCCTTACCGCTGAACGCAACGCTCGGCACAGCCTGGCAGCGCCTCCACACGCACAA
Organism: Trochalopteron elliotii; assembly: GCA_024734555.1. Lineage (NCBI taxonomy): Eukaryota > Metazoa > Chordata > Aves > Passeriformes > Leiothrichidae > Trochalopteron > Trochalopteron elliotii. Next base: position 437,079 of record JANPWX010019080.1, read on the forward strand.
CCCCGGCCCTTCCGGGCGCGGGCAGGGCCAGGGGCGCAGGCGCGGGAAGTAGGGAAGGGAAGGGACGGCAGGGCGCGGGCCGTGCGAGGGGAGGCGCGGGCCGTGCGAGGGGAGGCGCGGGCGCCGTCGCGCTGTGGAGCGTCACGAGCAGGGGGCGGAGGCGGCGTGGCCGCGCTGCGGGAAGGGCGAGTGGGGGAGAAGAAGCCGGCGCCCCGCGCTCTCGGGCAGGTGGGTAGCGGGCGGGAGCCCGAGCCAGGCCGGCTGGGCTGAGGCGGAGCATCGCCGCCGGGTGGGGGGGAGCCAGGGAGGCAATCCCTCCATTGTGGGCGGGAGGGAAAAATAGGGCGGGAGAGCCCATTCCGGCGCCGTGGAGAGGGGGGAGGCGGGCACCGGCGGGAGTGGGTCAGGCCATCCATGGCTCTCGGGGAAGCCGGTCCCGACTGCTGTCACTGCGCTTGATTAATACTGTCATTGAGTTGTTAATTCACCGCAGCGTTGCTGCTCAGGGACCTACTGGTCCACGGCGTAGCAATGACTCGGTCTCCTAAGGAAGTGTGACTGACTTGGGCTTCACGTTTCCTGCAGGATTCAGCATTCCCATCCTCCGGCTCCGCCTGGCCGGGCCAGAGCTCTTCGCCACTGCACTTAGAGCCTGGCACCTTGATGGAAACAGATGTTGATGGTGGTCCGAGGTGACGTATGACCGAGGAGCAGGCCTCCTTTTTTTTGCTTTGCCACAGCTGCAGCCAACTTTGCCTGGCCTTGTCTCTGGGGTTTTTAATTGCCTCTCCACAGACAATCAGTTTTTCTTGAGTTAGAGCCTAAACTGGGTTCTTCCAAGTCTTCAGCTTTTAATGACCACAAATGTTTGATTCTTAAGTGTAGTCTGACATACCTTGCCAGGAAGAAGTTCAGTTGGGAAAATGGATGTATGACTAATTGTATATATTATTTTTACTAGAATAGAAATTACAAGAAATTACTACTACTTCTACTAATAGAAATTACTAGAATCTGAAAAAAATGATTGATCACAACCCTTGGTATTTCAAGCCAAAAGTTTCAGTCAGAACAATATAAACTGCATAATACATTTTAAACAACACACATGCTGAGTTCAGCTTGTGCTTTCTAACAGTTGCCATATTTATGAAGTCTTTAACAGATTGAATTCCAAGCTCCTCTTTTAAGGGAGTATGTTTGTCTTACATTGTGCCTGTTTTGCAGATATTTGTGGGGGTTAAAAGATTTGAACTCCAGCTGAACAAAACAAGGGCTGAAAATTGAAGGATGGCAGCAAATCCTTCAGGACAAGGTAGGTTTTAATCTAAGTATTCAAGGGAAAAGACTATGCAAAATATCAGTGAAGTCACCATAACTGTATTTTTATAGAAAGATGAAAAAAGGAAAGAGAGGTGGGGCTGAAAGCAGCAGAATGGCAGCAATTCTTCTGGGACACGCATTTAATGGTTGAAAAAGACCACTGATGGCTGGGAAGCTCTGAATTACTGAGCATAACATGCTCGGGGTTAGGAAGTACCTACCATGCCTGTGGTACAGTGATCATTTCCTGAAGCTTATTTCAGACACTTACTTGGCATTGAACATGACTTGCAGCTATTCCATTCAACATCAGAGAACAGCCAAAAGTCAAATACATTCCATGTCATGTTGGGAACAGCAAGAACCCAACAATAAGTATCTGTCACAGGCAGCAAGTGGCCAGGCCTAGGAGAAAAAGCCAATTAAAGCCATACTGTTAACTGTGATGAAATGTTCCTTTATACCAGGATGCATCTCAGTTGCATCCTTAAAGTAATAAAAATCTTAGAAATGGTCCATCTATCCAGGTGATGCCTGTGCTTTAGAAGGGGCTGAGAGTCTGGGGGTATTCCCAATAAATTTGAAGGAGGATCTTAAATCGCCCTCTAGAGGTGTTTTTTGGAAGCCTTAGGGGAACTCCGAGGCTTTTCTTATATAGAAGAGCTGGGGAAAAAGCTTCTCAGGTATGGCTCTTCCCTTACTTGTGTAATGTTGTGAGAAATGAATTCTGGGTTCAGTTTCCCAGCTAGTGGAGACTGTCTGCAGACATCTGTTTGTGTCTACCTCAAGTAGTCCTGCAAACCTGGATGTTGCTGGATGATACTTCAGGGGGTATCATATGACTCGTGTGGGTCCAAAACACAGATTTTCCTTGCTACTTGAAAAGGAGGTAGTTTCTTGAATGCTTAGTGAGATTTTGTCAGGTGTTGACAGAGGAGTACTGCAGATTACAGAGCTGTCTGTTTGCAAATGTTAACTCAGAAGATTTTTGGTACATAATGGAAGATCTGCTTTTATTCTGTGAATACCAAATCAGCATCATTGCAAGGAATAGAACATTGTCATAGAGAGTTAAAAGCTGCTTTTTCTTAAATATGTTGGTTTACTCAGGGATGGGATTTTAGTGCCAGAATACCTTTGCTTCCCTCCCGACTCCAGAGTCTTATAATTTAATAGAGCCTTAATCTCTTATATTTGAGATGTCCTTTACAGAGTCATTAAAGGAACCATGTAGTTTTATGAAAATTGTTTGCACTAAGTAGACAAGAAACACTATCAAGTTTAATTACCAAATAAGCCTATAAATAGTACGACTAGGAAAATTAGAAGGGAACAAATAAATATAAACAACAGTTCAGGGCTTCTGTCTTGGCTAGATGCAGCCTAGTGAAAAAGGACTGTGATAAACCCTGCATTTTTAGCTTGCCTCATGGCACATGTATTAGTACTGTTCATGCAGTACTTCACTTGGACAAAAGGAATAGAAGCTCACTGGAAAGGTTATGAATGGTTCCACTTACTCAGGCAGAGCTGTAAGGATGAATTAAGCATTAACCTTCTTCACAGGTAGACTGTGATGGGAATTTTTTGTACCGAATTACTACTTTTCCTTTGATTGGTATCACATACTTTCTAAGGAGTAAATTTGAGTTTTTCATTGATTACAGACTTGGACTATGAAAGTTAAGATTTTGTGGACCGGAGTTTTATTCACTGGCCTCCTAGAAAAACACTCTTGGTCGTGAGCTGCATGTGAGTGCAGAAAAACCAAGAAGAATTGAATGGAAAACCTTATTTCAGTTCATTAATACCACATGGAACTGATGGCATGAGACTGACTGTGGCATTTAAAAGCAATGGAAGATCTTCCTGCATGCTGTGCATTGTCCATCAGATGAGCTCATTGACCAGAGTGATACACTTTGAGGGGTGGAAATCAGCTTCTCAGTTACAGCAAGTACTTGCAGGTGCTCAGGAATACACTTCTCCCACCACAGTACTTCACACACAGTAGTTACACAACATGCATTCATCAGGCTGCTCTTGTGTAGTGCTTTTGCTTGTGTGCAGCATGGCCAGAGCATACACTGTGTGTAACTGAATTAACTACTCTGTATGTGAGTCCTCCTAGAGGAATCCGTCTGACATGAGAGAAATGTAACTGCTCAGGACAGTTAGAATTCTCCTTTTGGTCCCCAAAGGTGGAAAAAATACAGATTCTGCTTCAGGCAGGGCTGAAGTGTTCGGAAAGTCAGAGTTCTGGTATGTTGGAAGAAGAAGCTCTTGAAATATGAACAGAATTCTAAGTTTCAGGTTGTAGCAATTCTAGAGTCTCTTTATATCCTGAAAGTTGTTTATGCTTTTGGCCTAAAGGTGTGTGGAGGCATTCACATCGCACAGTCTAAGCAGCTAGATTTGAACTCTGTTCACCGAATCTGGAAAGGAAGATTGTGCTGTTCTGCATTGAATTACGTCGTTATCTAAACATTTTGCTGTTCCCCATCTGAGTCTGATCTGTGTGTAAGCATAGTACTTGAGAACTTTGCAGCCATAAAGCTGTCAATTGCTTATATTCAGCTATGTATGTGGCTGTTTTCTGGAGGCACAGACAAAATACTAATGTATTTTTAAGTAATTCAACTTAACTTACTGAGTAACCAGTACACCTTTTGTTTCATTGTCACACAAATTACATGGAAGCATATCCAGATGTAAATTGTTACTGAGAATATTGGCATGCAGCAGACTATGAGATGATGTTTTGAGATGTCATCATAAGCAGAAGGGGACATCAAAATTGAATTACTCCATTTTTTTTGCAAGTGATGTGTGTTTAATATGGTCTTTAGATTCTGCTTTTTAACAGGGTGCTGCCTCACTTGATGAATGCAGCCGTTTGTAGAAACGTGCACTTCAGTAAAGAAATTGCATTAAATCCTTTCTGAATTGAGCAGGCAGGACAAAATGCAGTGCCTTTCAATGCTCACATCTTTGAGCTGACATACAGCTTTGAAAACATTTTCTGAGTAAAAGTATATCTTGGACACAAAGTAGTGGAGGGCTATTTAGTGCTGTTACACAACTATGGACAAATAATAAATAGTACATCTTGGAAAAAACTTTAATGTGCTGTGAATTTGAAGCAACATATCAAGGAAACAGATCAAGGAAAAGATAATCAATGAAAAGCAAAAAATTAAAAATTGATAAAGGTAATGCTGTTGCTTGCCATGTAGGCAAGTTAGAAGAACTAACTGACGTAGGTAACAGTTAGAGAGGGTGGTGGATAAAATGTTGAGATTAGGTTAAAGAAAGAGGCTTGCTGTGAGCTCTTAAAGCTGCCAGTATCACTCAGCAAGGTTTCAGCTTTCTCTGCCTTTCTGCTTTTCATGTGCAGAAAATAGGTGCAAGTAATCTTTCCAGTCTTGCACAGATACAATGCTTGATGTCAGAAATAGAGGTGTCAGAAAGGTTTAAATTTTAAATGTCCTGCATCTGCTAGATTAGAGAGTAATCTGAGGATCTGGGTGCTCAGTTTGACATCTGACACTGCCGTTAATCTGTTTAGCTGCCTTGAACAGGTCATTTTGTGTCAGGGCTCATGTCAGCAAAGTAGAGAAAAATACTAATAAACTGCAATATTCAAACTGTTCGAACTCAAAATATTAGTGCAACTCAGCCCAGTGAAGGGAAGTCTACGTTTAAAGCTCTACTAGGAGGTTCCTGTGTTTGAAAATCTGCACTCGCTTTCACAGATGAGAAACTGATCTGTACTAAGGATAGCTTTTGATTTTTGCGTATCCATATTTTTACTACTAGAAAGCAGAACAGACAAATCTGCAGATGAAAAGTTACTCTTATTTATAACTGAAGCGGGAAACTTCTGTAGGGGTTTCAAGCTGGACTTTATGAAAGCATTTTGGGTTCCATGACAGGGAAGAATCTAAATTAAATTCTTACTTATGTATTGCCAGATATAGTTATTAATTTCTAAGGGTGCCAGAATTTCTCTGTAAAATGGATGTCTCATGTTCCACCCCCTCCACTGTTAACCTTTAAATGAACAGGCTTTACTTTGCATGTTGACAAGTTTACCTGCAGGAACATCACATTGCTCAGCTGAGGAGTAGTAACATGTACATGTTGAATGTGCTCCTCCATTTTCTTAAACAGACTTTTTTCTCCTTACCAATAACAAACTCTCTTAAACAACTTTCTCAGTGCAGCAGAATCAGAACACAGCACGGAAGTGCTGATGGTCACTGTCTGAACTCTAGTGCAAAAATACTACTTTAAAAAAATCCAACCAAGAAACAATCAAACAAAAAACACACCACAAAGTTCTTAGTAAAGGTATAAAAGAAGAAAAAATACTTGGCTTTCTTCTGAATACCTCTGGAGTTTGTTCCACAAGGTACTGTAACAAGACTCAAAATAGAAGACAGAATCTTCTGTAGTATCTGATCACAGTTTAAAAACAGCATTTAAAATGTGTCAGGCTTTTCTGAATCATACCATCTGCTTCATGATAAAATTAAGCATATTTAATCTTTATTTTTTTAGATCACAAACATATATTAAAAAATGGTCTCTTTTTTCTTTCCTTAATCATAATATCTTCTGAATTCCAAGGATGCATTTAAATTTATGCAGTTCAGGATAAGCAAGCAGTATTAGAAGGGTGCTGAATAATATGTCAAGTATAAAGGTTTTTGGATTAAAATTTTGTAGAACAAGCATACAAACATGGTTGTTTTAGATCAGACCCTCTAAGAGATGATTCAGTCATCTTATCCACACGTTGTCTAGCTGCAGCTCAGAAATATTAAATCCTAGCTAGTTGGCAAGATTTGTCAGCCTTTGCACGTCAGCTGTGTTTTAAGGTTTCAGATTCATTGCAAGTGCAAAGTCTTCAAAAAAAAAGAGATAGTGTACAATACCTGAAGAGCAGAGAAGCATCAAAGGTCTGAATCAATACTCCTATCAAACAGTTTAAGTGGAGCTAATGCCACATAGGAAGGAGAGATTAGTGGACAGAAAAATACCAGTTAATTAAACGTAACTCAGAATCTCACTAGCAAATGTCAAAAATTTTGTGGGTGATCTTACACAAAACCATAATACAATATAATCAAAAGACTGCTCCTTTTGAGAGCTCTTGAGACACTGAAGTTTATATGTGTAGGTTATATGTATTAGGCATGGTAGAAGAAAAAGGTGAGAGAGTGATAGCAAGGCAGTACAGATTTTTGTGCAAATTGTTATTTGGAGTTGAAGGTTTTTCTCTGGTAATTGTCTCCTTCATTAAGCCATGCAGATGAAAGGAATACTGGATTATGTAACTGAACATCAGCACAGGGTCTGTCCGAGAGGATGAACTTTGAGTGCAGCTACTGAAAATAAATCATTTTACCTTGACATGCTAATACTCTCCTTAAGAGTTACCATGTGTGACCTTCCTAATGGCTTGTGGGCTACCATGTTTTAGTGCTGTCACTAAGACAGTTTTCAGGGCATGAGCACAGCACACAGCAGTTTCCAGTGGGAGTCTTGCACTTTTTGTGTGGAGAAAATAAAGGAGAACTTGACTTTTATGGATTTTTTTTTTTATGATGTTTTCATAGCTTGTTTATAGAACAGCAGCAAATCAGAGATTCAGAAAGTGTGTATATCTGGCATGAGGAGTGTCCTGAGTGGCACAGAGGTGTGTAAGAGTCAGCTCCGGAGCCGTTGTCCACAGCTGTGCTGTTCAGGCACAGCTGGGCAACAGCAGGGACTTGTGCTCTGATTTGTTTGAGGGCTGCAGTGAGATCCTTTATTATATGAGCTCTGTGTAGGTACATGAGTTTTGCCATGCTTGTGTTTAGAAGGAAGCTTTGAAAAATACATAGATGGCAGCTATTTTGGGCATTTTTGCAATTCTCTCAAGTTACGCTACTTCCTGACCCCTTCTTTAGTATTCGAGATCTCTTTGGAAGAACGATGAAAGTAAATGGAGGCCACATTCTTATATGGTGTACAGACAGTTCAATAGTTTAATTTTGCTCCTTTATTCCAGCATTTGCTCATACTCAGCATAAGAGTAGTTTGTATAGGACACAGTATATTCAAACTTTTCTACATAGATTGAATGAAAGATGTTTGTATGTACACATGTGCAAGCTTAGTGATTTGCCCATTCTTATGTGTTATATATATAATCCTGTGTTACAGTTTGAGTCCACTGACATGAGCAATTAAGCCCCGTGCATGTATTATTCCATTGTTATTGTTGAGTTGAACGTTCAGTAACTACATTTTAAATTTAGAACCTGGTAAGTTTACCTTTTTCTTTTTTTTTTTTGGAAGGCAGCTATTTGATCATAAACCTTGATTGTAGCTCCAGAGCTGGCTTGGGAAGGGGTAGGAGCTAACTTGAGTTAAAAGCCTCTATTTTAAAATGTATTGATATGCATGATAGCTTATGGAAGCTATTGCATGCTGAAGAATGAAGCCTGTTTAATGATAGTCTTTTCAAATGGGTACAAAGCTATGAAGATCAGTGTATTCCTCTTAGAGTAATTTTCTACAGGGACTTCTAATTCCGCAGGATTAGAGTTGGGCCAGAGAAGTCAAATAAATATCTCTAATATTTTTCTGTCATTCTCACCAGGTTTCCAGAATAAAAATAGGGTTGCAATCCTGGCAGAACTAGACAAGGAGAAGAGAAAGTTACTTATGCAAAACCAGTCTTCCACAAATCACCCTGGAGCCAGGTATTTTATGTTCTTAGACATGTTTGGACATCACTGATTACATCAAGGAAAAAAGCCAAACAGCTAGTGAGCTGTAAACTTATATAAATACTTAACAGAAGTGTTTTCTGACCATCCTTGTTAACAAGGAAGAGGGACATTGCTTTTTAGGAGCATATTAGTATTTAAAATTCTTTACATAGCATGAATTTTGGCTTATATAATTTGTATTTGAGAATGAGAGAAGTAGATATGCTTACTCAAGTGTACTAAAGTCTATCATAAAGAAAACTTAGGAAGCAGACACTGGGAAAACATTTAATTATTAAACTGAAATGCTCTGGAGAATGGAAGTAGCAGACCATTAGGTTCAGGATTCTGTGTGCTTAGGGAAGAACAGTTAGCGCAGGAATGAGTTATTCTTGAAACTCCCTCTGTGCAAGACAAAGCCAGTTTATGTTACAGCAGATAATCCTGTAAAAGATGCTGTGTTGTAGGGATGATTCTACACCATAAAGTGTAATAATCTAATCTGAGTTGAAGGGCTGTTACTGGGATTTCTCCCATGCAAGACAAGAAGATTTTTGTAACAAATCAGTAACTAGAAAATCACACAGTAATTTATGTGGAGAAATTGAGATCCTTAAACTTTGGGATTAGTGTGAAGTGAATGCAGTGCCACATTCTAGACACAGTGTAACCCGCAACACCTCCAGAAGAGTCACATACTCTGACTACAGTCTTAAGTGCTGCCCATGTCTTTTTTTCAAAGAGTTTCCACGGCACTTTTAATTCCTTCATAATGTCAAAAAAACATGCAGAATACTTGAAATTACCTGATGTAGACTTCTGAGTGAGGTAAGAAGTTATTATTAATAACTGTATGTAGTTACTCTTTGAGCAAAATTGTTGCAAAGAAAATCAGAATATCATACCGTTATGTACAACTCCTGACTCCTGGCAGCAGTGTTTCTGTGCTTCATTATAAGTCTGACAGAGCTTCAGGGAGTGCTTTGTGTTCTCTTTTTTTCCTTAAGGAAATAAAACACTGTATTCTAGTGAGCAGAATTAGAATTTTCTAGTTTTCTAGAAGGTGGACATGGGTGGAACCTACAATGCAGCCATCAGACTCTCTGCTTTGGCATAGTGGGCTGATGTGTGATTTTTGAGAAGCTGACAGTTTTTTGATGTTGTGCCAAAGGTCTTGGACCACAGAGTTGTCAGAATTGAGACCAGAAAAATTGTGCAAACTTGACCGAAAGAGCTTGATGCACAGCAGTGGTAGGGACAGTGTAAGGGTGAATGAGTTAATTGATTTCCAACCTTGGCATGTGAAAATCCTGTATCCAAGAACAGAAGACCTCTTTTGAAAAATGTCAGCTTATGGTGGAGCCTTAAGCATATCTACAGAAATCATATTGAAAAGTTATAGGGTACGGATTTAATGCAGATTAAATACCTCCAAAATCACTGAAAACTGTGTTTTAAATAAACTGAGTAGTACTCTTCTTCAGCAGTGAAACTTATATTAACACTTACCATAAGCAAAAATTTTTCTGAATTGTTAAACTTTTGTTATACTTTTAGATATAGATTTGGCTGCAGATCTTTTCCTGAGCATGGCTGCTTCTCAAAAACTGATTTAATAAATCAGCTGTTGACATTGAAACTGCTGGTAAAATTCAGTTGATGAATTTGCTCATAATCCTTGTTATTTGTACTTCTGTCTCTGTGATGGGTAAGAGCAGGGTTTTCAGCAGCAGCCTCCAGTGACAATTTCAGAGGTAGGTGAGAGTTGTCTTGCAATACAGTTCTAATGGCAACCCTCACCTGATTTCCATGTTACTTATATAGAATTGGGGGTGCTTTTTATGTCTTCTTTTTGGTTTAAGAAGGCAGACAAGTCCTAAGGTATAAAAGACAAGAAAAATCATCAATAAATTTTAATTTGAAACTTTATTCTGCACTGAGATAGATAAGATAAATCAGTTTTAGGTACTCCAAGCTGTTATCAAGGGATCATTATTTCAGTTAACATGAATAGGAAGCTCCTTTATCACAGGTAGTGAACTGCTTCCCTCCCACCAAAGACCAGTTCTTATACTGAAGTCTGCAGAGCTCTTGTTAGTGCTTCTGTTTATCACAGTTGTGTAGAACAGTCACTCAGTGACTGAGTAGTGATGAAAGCACAAAGCTGCTTTAGAAATTCCTTGCATTGTCTAACACTGCACCCCAGTGGTTGCAGTGACTTCGGTGGGACTCAGCCCATGAGCAAAATCCACAATAGGCTTCAGGTTTAGTTTGGCAGGAATTGTTTATGGTGGCTTATATGATACAGCTGTGGTCACTCCATCTACACTTTTTTCTCTTATATTTTTAAGTAGTAATTCCAAACAGTAGCTGACAATTGTCATGCCATGAGTGAAATGAGAGCTCAGGAAGTCCTGGTATCCATGGCTAGAATGGCAAGAACGCATGTTTTGGCTGTGATCTGTGTCATAGCATCTTGTTCTTTCTTGCAGCATTGCACTTGCAAGATCACCTCTGAATAAGGATTTCCGTGATCATGCTGAGCAACAGCACATTGCAGCACAGCAGAAGGCTGCACTGCAGGTGAGCTGATACAGTCAGAATTCAGCTTGGCTCTGTTTTAGATGTGCATCCCTTCAGAGAGCAGCCCTGCACCTAGAGATATTGAAAAGCCCCTCTTAGGGATTAGGTATCTCACATTTCTGTGTTTGTCATAAGTGAAGTCTCTCTTGTTATGATGAAGCATGTCCTTGGGCATGGAGAGCTCCACCCAGCCCCACAGCCATCTCTTTGTGTTTCTGTTGAACTCCCTGAATTCAGATAGCTCCCCTTGGCCTGCTGGCCCTGCAGGCAGTTCACTGTGTCAGTTAGCCTTGATCAGTGCAAGGGCACATTGCAGGCTTAGGCTAAATGTGAGATTCACCAGGGCTCTTCCCCCAATCTAACTTGCTGGAGTCCAGCCTTAGAACTGGAAAGGGTATGTAGGATTTTACAAAGGCGTACCTGAGCCATACAACAGCTGCCTCCTCAGGTGAGCAAGCATATATCTATATCACATGAGCAGAATCCCGTGTTTGGGTGTGTGTCTGGTGGCAGTCCATGTAGCAGCTGTCATAAACCAAGACTTGCCAGCTGGTTAAGGAAGGGAGGGGAAGTGGAAACATGGTGTCTAGGCAAAGAAGAGGAATCAGGAGTTGATTTCCCCCACCTCCATGGGGTTGGCTGGAAAGAGCAGCAGAGAATGTCCAAGTTAATTGTCTTGATGGGCCCTGCTCTGATGTGGCTGATCTAAAATGCTGGGTTTGAATTTGACTATCAGAATTAAGGAGCAAACTGGGAGAAATAAATAATGCTGCAGAAACCATGAAATCTTAAATTATGTCAGTGCTGCAGGGAGTTATGCTTTAACAAATGCTTTTCTCTTTCCAGCACGCACATGCACACTCCTCAGGATACTTCATAACTCAAGACTCTGCATTTGGAAATCTTATTCTTCCTGTCTTACCTCGACTTGAGGCAGAATAAGGAATGTTGTTTGTCTCGGAAATTCAAGATCTGATTTTTGTCCGTAGCAGGAGCTATCTGACCTTTTAATTTCTTTGTGTATCTTAAAACCTACTTTTTTCCAGGTTTTTGCAAATGCCATTCAAGAGTGTGAGCTCTAGTCATGGGGAAATACTGCTGAAAAATTTTTATCCTGTATTTCTGTTCTCTGTTGAGTCAAAGTCAAATGCAGCACTTTTCTTGGAGTTTGAAGTGCACGGAGTTTGCTCTTCCGTGTTTCAGTGCTTCCTTTAAATAAATGTCCAAACCAGAGTCACCAAGAGATGCACAATCTGTCAGCATTTGTGTTTCTTTTTATTATGTACAGATATGATTTTTGTAATGAATAATGAAAATTATTTCTGTCCATCAAAACAGACACAAATTTGTCAAATGCATCAGCCAGTCTTCCTCCCCCCCCACCATCACCTATGCAGGAACATTTCTAGTGTACTGTTTGCCATTGTAGCACCATCTTGTCTTAAGTTCTTAGTTACAGTGTGCCTGCCTCCTACCTTGTTTTGTGAAATACAAAAGTGCATTAAAGTGAGAAAAAAGCAAACGTTTCTAACAGTCTTTTTACAGACAAAAAGTCAAAAGTTCTCTGCACGTTTCAAATGGAAAGTGTTCTGCCAAGACAATTCCATTTAAAAGGTCAGATTTTTCTAGTCATGCCTTTTTCACAACTCTGTGTGTTTTATTTTTGTTCACTTTTTTCCTTGTGTTTTTTTATCTGTGGTAAACAATTCCAGCTTCCTGCTGAAAGAAAATATGTTGATCTTAAGGTGAATTATTTTGGAACTTTGATTGTGCTACCAGGATAAAGTAACTTAGAGTGAAAAATTGTCCTTACACAGACTTTCTTGTATTTCCACAAGCTTGCTTATACAATTATGCTGCCACATTGATTGCTTTGCCTATGGAGGCAAGTCTGAGAAAACAGAAAAGAACAGGGAAATTTATGTGAGAACAATAAATCAGAAAGCATCTGTTAAACCGGTGCCCATTTGAAGCAGGGACAAGGACATCTAGGGTATTCTGTTTCTCTGTGCAGGGGATTGTCTGAACCCAGTAGGCACTACTGAACTATCTGTTCATATTTCACTGTTAATATTTGCAGTAATCATGAATACAGCACAATGACCAAGAGGTGGATGCAGGTACGCGGAAAATGCCACTGATTTCATATACCTCAGCTGAGTATAGATCTTTGCAGAAACTGGAGCATACAGAAACATTTTCAGGAAGGAGAATCTTCAGGACCCAGCCTCGTAGAGCTTAAAGATGTGCAATTTTAACAAGAACTATTCATACCATATGCTTTTTTTTCTGGGTTCTGATGTGATGAGTCACAGGAATGATGATGGTTTTTGTGGGCAGTGGAGAAAGAAATCACTTCTATTTTCAGTGGTTGGCTCTGTGTAGCTTTTCCTTTCCAATTACCAAGAGTGCATATGAAATTGCCATATGAAATTGCCCTGACTATTCCTTATTCTGCAGCGTGAGCTGCATATCTTAGATGCTTTGAAGAAAAAAATCAAATAGTGTAGAAGAGGCAGCTATGAGTCTGTCCAACCTGGAAACATACAAAGGCAAAAAGTGTTAAAGCAGATACAGCAGAGAGCATGGATTTTATATTTCAGTTGAATTTAACATTAAAGGAGCTCTGTGCTAAAAATTTGAACTACAGAATCTGTCAGTGTCTTTGTACAGGCTGGAAAGGATCTAAGCAATGCAACAGTAATCATCCTTCTCCCTTGGAAAGTTATAGTTGCTCCACTGAAGGAGTTAACACTTGTTGGCTGTGTGTTTTCACCTTAGATATTGCAAGATCCACTTTTGGAAATTCAGAGCCTGAGCACAGGAATGAAGGTATTCAAATGGGATAGAGGGAATGAATGCAGCTGTTGTGATATTTTTAAGTTAAAATGTCTCAAATTATTCCTTGCAGTTGTCTTGGTGATATATGTAGATAGGATTAGCTGTCAAATTCACTAATTACATATATGGAAGCACCTATCTTAAAAATGACAGACTCGAACAATTACTGTCAGATGCATCAGTTTGTCTTGCCACTGTTTCTTTCCTACTGTTAATCAGTATTGGACACATTAATCTATGCCTATAGAGTAACTTCAGCAAAATCCTTTCTCCTCTTGGAATCGTATGTTCAAATTTAAATCATTACTAGTTTAGAATACATGTGAACCAAGAAGTGTCTGGGATGTCTTGCTTCTGGCAGTAACCACTAAGTTCATCACATGAAAACTGAAGACTTGTAATATAGTGCTGACCTATATACCTCAACACATATGACTCGAGTAATTTTATTTAATTTGCTACAATAGAAATTGGTCTTTGCACTCACCACAGGTTGGTGTAGAGTGTGTCAAGGCTGAATGGTGCAGTGGAAGCAGCTCATAGACTGGGCTAACATGAAATCAGATTTTCTAAGTAATGGCAGAGTTGAAATCTCTCAAGAACAGATGAGCTAAAGGGGTCGAAGATGTCCTGAAGCACTAAAATAACTGAACCGCAGCTTGTTTCTTAGTTCTGTCAACTTTTTCTTCCACTAGACAAGTTTTCTCTTCACATCTTTGTTTTCCAAAGTCACCCACCGTTTCCCCACCATTATATGCTCTGGAAGATGCTCTGGTTTAACCCAAGAAACTTGGCTTGTAAAACCACGTGTGATATCCTACCATATGTGCCCTTACTCTCCCTTTTTCCTTAGTATTTTCATTCTGCTGAGCTCCTAGAAGCACTGATATGAAACTGATCAGTAGTACCTGATGTTGTATTGGACTTTATATCAGAACACAAAATACTCCATGAAATGTGATAGTCAAAAGAAATTACACCCCCTGGTGTAGCTTGCCTAGATCTTCCTAATTACTTTGATGTGCTCAATCAGTTAAAATTGATAAATGCTGCTTTTTCCTTAATGTGTTTTCAGCAGTGGACAAGCCAGCTGTAATTTTCTAGTCCTGTGGACACAGCTGGGTGGCACTGTTCACGACAAGGATCCCTGTCTGAGATACTCACTTGGGATTACTCTAGGCTTTTATTAAGTCACCTTTGTAACTTAAAGGGCAAAAGCCACTTAGCATCTTGCTGCACAGCAGAGAAGTTAGTGCTCTAACTTCCCTGCTTCAAGGCTTGAAGTGTTCTAACCAAGGCATGGAGCCTAACTTCAAGGCTCCAAGCCTTGAGGAATTGCAAGAAGTGCATGGGCTTTTCCCAGCCTCTTTAGAGAAGAGGAAAGTGACAATTATCAACCAGTTTACAAGGAACATGAGCTTGAACTGATGGAAGGAAATGCAGACAATGGCGTCTTAAAGAGTGCACAGCTGTTTATGGCTTCTCTTACAGAATTTGCAGTGTTGTAGGGGCAGAGCATGAAGGCTGAAGGAGAGAATGAGCCTAAAACAATGTGGTATGCAGTCACAGACATGAGCAGGCAGTGACTGTCTCAGATAGTCACTGAGTGATTATCTCAGTGCATCCTCTTAAGCATTATGGTAGTTAATTTGTTCAAAATCAGGAGAACAGCTGAGAAAGCAACTAGATGATTCCTGTTGGTCAAATTTATAGCAGTGACAATTCTTCCTGACAAATCAGCTCAAATAGCAAGCCTTCTTGTAGGACAGTCAATCAGTCCTGCTGAAACTGAAGCTGATTCCCATGTTTTGGGGAACATACGGTAACCAAAAAGACACATGAATCCTAAGGGAAAAGTTAATAGAAGGCAGCTGGCCTGCTGAGTGGTCTGTGTGAACAGACACCTCTGAAGGAGGAGGTGGAGAATGAGGGAAGGATTGTTTGACATCCGCCTGGAAAAGTCCACCCATCCAGAGCTTTGTGTGCCTGATTTGTGTTTTGCTAACACACTGGGAAAATTCTATAGCACCTGCCAGCAACACCCTTACGTCTGGAAACCTGGTAATCCGTGTGTTCTGATACACTTTTGAAGGGCTAAAATACGGAGCTTTCTGTGGTGAAAACTAGTCAGTGAAGTAGTTTTCACATGCTGTTAGGTTAATAGCTTGCTCAGTGAGTTTCTGCATTTGTTGGAAGCACAGAGCTTGCCCCAGGCATTTTATAACAGGACAACACTGTCCTGTTTCCTAGTTCTTGTTCTTCATAGAAGGAACCAAATGATAGGTGTTTCTGGGGAAATGATCTTTACATTGCTTCCTTGAATACAGGTTTTTTAGAAAGAAGCAATGTATTAAATAGAGAAAACTTGATTATTTCAGTGAGACATTCTGAAAAATTATGTGAAACTGCTGGTGAGAAAATTACTTTCCTCAGCTATTCCATTCTGCCAGGTTCATTCAGGCATCGAATTATGAAAGGTGGTAATATAGTGGTGGTAACAATCTGTTCTCATTTAAGGCCTCTAATCTGGATACTTTGGTATTAGTGGGTGCTTTTTTTTAATGAAGATTTTGTAGATAGGGCCTGAAAGTTGTTTAAAATCTAGGAAATACAAGTCACAGGCTTGCATGCCACCTTCACTATGCGTGTACACTGCACATGTTAGCATATGTGTATAACTGGTTGGTGGTGCAAAAGCTTCAGTAGAAAAAGATGTCTCATTGTAAAAAATATGTGTAGATTTACAGATATTTTTACATCTTCACAGCCTTTTCCAGTATGTTACTTGAATCCTCACATGAGACAAAGTTACCGTTACCTTTGCTTTTGCAGATGGAGAAGAATGCTGAGGGGTTCCAATGCCTGTAGGTACATAGAAAGGCAGTGGAATTGTCAGGATTAGCTCCTGATAGGTCAGCTAGCATGAGGCATCATCTGGAGACTATTGCTCTGCATCCCACGCCAGCAGCTGGCTCATCACCCCTTGCTAGAAGACACAGAGCTCTTGTTTTCTGGTTTGTCTTTGTTTTCCTGAACAGCTAGTGCTTTAGCTTTGGTTTGGTTTTCTTTTTCAGATGGTGAAGACGGCAAAGTAAGTCAGAGTTTGGGCCTTTTATGTTTAAAATTTTGAGTAGGAGAGATAGAAACCAAAAGAGAGCAATGTTATACTCCATGTTTGGAAAGAGCATTCTTTCTTGTGCTTTGTTCTTTGCAACAGTGACCGGATTAAGTTGCCCATCATGCTGGGGTTTAGCTGTCACTGCATGGCATAAGTAGAGGTATGTTAGAACATCTCTCTGCCTGGATGACTGTAGATTATTTTTGTCTGCCAGTCAGTGGCCACTTGTGGAAGTAGGAATGGCCAGATGTGGACCCAAACCAAAGCTGTCTCCATTTTTCTGTGCCAGCAAGAGCTGTGCACAGCTGGGTGACACCTGAGGTGGGTCAGAAGGACTAAGTGTTTACAGCCTGTTAGGAAGAGATACACCAAGAGTCATATGTTCTCAAATTCTGCCCAGCAGAGGGCTTGTTTGTCCAGAGAAAGCAAAACACTGTGAATTGGCCTGTGTAGGACTGGCTGCCTTGCCAGCACCCCTGGCAGTCCCTCTAAGGACTAGGTGGTTTATGTCCCATCCAAATGAAGGGTTGGTTTGCAGCTGCTCCATTCTAAGCATAGCCTGCTTCCCTGGACTTTGAAGTTTGCAAAGGCTGACTTTTCCCTCTGTGCTGGGCCTGTGTATATATCCCAGTCTCCCACTCACACACAGATTGGTTTTGCCAGATTCAGGCCTAATCACTTCCAGTTTAATACCTTGAACTGGTCAGTTTGCTCTGTCTGCAAACGAGCCTGCTTAACTTGTCTGTTTGGAGAGACCATATTTTTTTGATAGGTTTATTCATCACCTGACACAGCAGCGTCCTGACATAAGACAGATTCCTAAGCACAGGAAATCATTAATAGGCACAAATAACTGCTGGTTCAGCCTTTGGTACTGATCTTCCTTTCAGCTAAGCATTGCTAGAGCAATCACAAAAAAATATTTCCATTTATAGTAATATCCCCTCTGCTCTTTTGTACCTTACTCTAGTGATAAATTCAGAGGCAGGGTTTCAGAGATGTTAATAAGATGTCCTGATCCCTGCAGTACATAAGAAGAAACTGAGTTCAGCAGCACTCAGCACAGCTTTCTGGTGATGCAGATGTATGTTAAGGATAGCTGGTGATATTCAAACAAGAGTGGAAAGTCTTAGAACCTAAAATTATTACTTATCCAAAACCCCACTTCAGTGGTATCCTCCATGTCTTAAGTCAGCAAATTGCTTCCTTCAGCATGGTTGAAGACAACTCAGTACAGCAGCAGAGCTCTAAAGCAGACAGAAAACATTCTTGTTTCTGTGATTATTACTTTTCAGCCTTTCCACACCAGTGTGGTCTGTGATTCTAGCTGGCCTGTTTATTATTCTCTTTTGGTCATTTGTAAGTCTTCTCAGCATTTTCTTAAGACTTTCTAGGGTTACTCCTGTCACGATCTTTTCCTCTGCTGGACACATTCATCTCTCTCAGTTACACTGTCTTGCTTCTCCAGCTCCGCTTCTTCCTTCCCTCCCATTAGCGTTCCTTCCTTGCAATATCCCTTACCTGAGCTACTTGGTTATGCCACAGCAAGTGTGCTTTAATGAAGCTCTATTTCAGTACTAAACAAGATGCAATTGCATTTTTTGACAGATGCAAGCAAGACTAGGATCAGAAAGTCCTTCAGAGTATGTTCAGCTGAGAAAGGTCATGACTCTATTGGATAGCTCAGCATCACCCTAAAGTACTCAGATTCATTGATAAGGAAGTTGGGGATTTTTTTGCAGCAGTTAAACAGTTCTGTTATTATTTAGATTATTAGATTGTGCAGAGTTTAGCAAGTTGAGTCTAATGAAATGCTGGCTGATTCCAGCCCGAGCACAAGCCTGATGACATGAGTGAGCAATGCAACCTGATTTTGGTGAAGGCTAGGTAAGCAACAGCACCTGATAAAGTGCACATCAAGCCGTCTCAGTCCAGAGCTCTCTAAGGCGACAGGTTAAGGCAAGGGGATGTAAGGCTCCCCTGCTCTAACCCACAGAGATCACCTGCATCCCACATGTGGTCAGTTCACCACATCATCAGGCTCTGACCCAGTGAAGGCAGTTAATTGGCACAGTCCTCCCAGAAACTTACTTTTGCCACTCCACTGTGGTGTCAAAGAGTCAGAAAAAGAGGGTAAAGTGGATGAGTGGTGACTGGGAAAAGGTTTCTTTTGTGGGCCATGGGGCTGCAAGATGAGATGCCAGTGCTGTCTTGGAACGTGTGTTTGCGTTGTGCATATGGGTGCGCCTCAATCCTTTTAGCTCTGGAGAGTTCTTAGTCTCTGCTCCTCTGAGACAGCCTCACAGTCCAGCTCTTATGCTGGGAACTGCAAATGTCACCTCAAATACAAGATGATAATTACAGCCAAGGGAGGCTCTAGTTCTCACTTTCCAAAGGAGGCCTTAGGACTTCACAATAGTCTGACTCTGTGCTGATGCTTCTCAGACCATCTGAGAAGGCAACCAGAAACTCCAGAAGTAAGAGTTTACCACACAGGAGCAATCTGTGTGCTGCTCTGTCCAGACCTGGAATGTGAACCTGACCTCACAGCACAGGAAAGTGCCTGGATTCATTCTTGCAAAGGCAGTGCTCTCAGTCTGACTGGAGCTTTTTCCCTTGGGATAAATGGTGAAAAAATAATTGGAACGGAAGCTGACCCACAGTTTCACAGAGACCAGATAAGAGCTTGACCCTCAAGGTAATAAGGCTGGTTTTGTCCAAACCAGTGAATTCGGTGTCTGTCTGAAGAGGATCAGTTCCAAAGAGGGAGATTGAGAAAGATGTATCAGGAAAATGCCTATTGTGTGCTAGTGAATATTTTTATGCACGGTCAAGACAAGCATAATACCAAACTAGAGGAGGCTTCATCTCCTCTCAGTAGTTCACACCCAAATAGAAGTCATAGAGGACTTTTCCCTCACTCAGAGGACATAAATCTCCATCAGACAGCAATTCACTGCCTCCCAGTTCTGTGATGTTTGTTCAGTATGCATTGTGCATTCCACATAAATATGCCATTATAGATTCATGTGGATATGTCACTGTAGATTTCTTGGTTGCTGGTTGCTTTTGATCCAGCAATGAAAGCCAGTGCTGGGTCTCCTTCCCCCTCCCTGCCTCTTATCTGTGTTTTTCTTTTCTGTCAGCTATTTCCTACAATATTGGTTTCAAGTGGCAGGAGATCTACCTATGGGATTTGCATACTGTAATGCATACAGTATAGTGAAAATTACTATAAAATTACTGAAAATTACAGGCTTCTCTTTGACAATCAAATTGATTTCAGATATATCCCCATAAGCAATATTTACAGTGAGTAACAAAATACAACTTGCAGATCCCTATAAATATGACAGCTTTTCAAAATCAAGACCATTTTCATGAAGAACAAAGCAAAACACTTATCCATAGCAAGGGTTCTTACTGGTCTGACATATAATGCATTATTTACCAACAGTTGTTAGCTTTCCTTCACCTCATAATGTGGATAATTCACATAATGGGTGGGAATTGTGTCCTTAATTCTTTTGCATTTAGGGACTGGATTTGGAATTCAAAAAACTTCAAAATTCAGATGAAGGAGTAATGATCTTGCTGATTCCAGTTGACTTATGGATTCCAGTCACAAGTATATCTGTTGAAATATTTTTATCTCATTAGTAGTCAGATGATGATCAACAATTATGCCATAGTGTTCTGCTTCATTCTGACATGGCAGGGGAGAGGTATTATACAGAACTAGAACAATCAATGTCTATATATTGGGCATGGTAAACCTCACCAATATTCTCACAGTGCTGCAATACAGTAGATAAGAACCCAGCCATACCTTTCCATTAGAACAGAAGCTGATTGCACATCATCAAATATTGCTCCCCAGCTCTGTGCTGTCTTCCAGGTCATGTTTGTTTATGACTTAAAGACTCGTCACAGCTCCAGCTGAGATGAAGTTTTCCTCTCAAGAGAAAGTGGACCAAGCCATAGCTGTAGAAGTTCAGGACAATTATTTTTATACCTGATCACCAGTTTTTGAAAATTACATAATTTGGGTGTCAGACCGAGCATTTGACTTCTGGATGTCTCTAAAATGTCTTCTAAAATGTCTCAAAACCTCGTCAGCCCCAAACTGCTATTTTTTGGTTTAAGTGCTCACCATTTATACATGACTGACTGAAAATGCTGTCCTTTGGGGATGCTGTTTTTTGTCTTCTATTAATTTGTTAATTAACTTCATCTGTTCATTTATTAATTGGTAAACCAGTAGTAATTTATAGCAGTGCCTACAGATCTAGTGTAAATGATGAGTTAGTGAAAAATAACTATTTACAACACCGAACGAGAGTACAATGCTGTGAACCATTAAAAAATATGATCTACAAGAAAGTAATTTTTGTACTGTGGCTCTGAAAGCATAGGCAGTTAAGCTTCAGGGTTCTTGGTCCCCAAAACTCAGTCTCCTTTCTCCTAGCTATGCTTGCTAGGGAGAAAAATCCATCATATGCATGTTACTGCCTCCAATGAGGAAAAAGTTGTCCACCAGATCTTTCCTTGGAAGACCTGGTAATGATGGAGGTGACCACTGCTCCCCAGCTCTTCAGAAGAAAGCAGTATTCATCCCCAAAATGGGACCACAGTATGTTCCACCTTCCTCTGGCCTGTCCTGTCATTCCATTTTTTTCTCTAGTTTGAAAGCAGCTCAACTGATGTTTACATCATCATAGAGACTTCTTGGGATGCTGAATGTTGAGAGTGAACAGAAGGCAGAGTTGCTCTGTCTTAGATGCTAAGATGGAAAAACTTCCTGGAAGCCTTTAGTGAAGGAGACAAAAGGAAAATTTTCATAGTGCTCCAGGTTTCTTCACCAGCTTGGGGATTACAGCTCTGAGGGAGCAGATCCCCACCCTTGGCTCCTCATACCAGACATTCCTCATGCCTCTGACCTGCTGCCAAACCACCAGGTAGAGAGGTGACTTGGCCTCCCTTTGTGTCAGAGCCCTTTTATGCACATGTAGAGAAGGCACTATGAGCAGAGCTTGTGCTCATGGAGATCTGGCCTTAACAATCTGTGTTCTGCCTGTTTTCTTGCTTCCTGCTACCATTCTGGCAAAAAATTACCTGCTCTCTGAGCAATTCAATGTCATCAAACTCTGTGCCTGCCTGCTCCTGCAAGGTTTGCATATTTGGGTACTGGCTGCAGTATTTCCCCCTGTGGAGCGCAGGGCTATGGGGCTGTCACCTCCCAGGCATCCTGTCCTCCACACCTCTTCCTCTTCAACAAGGAAGAAGTAGACATTGAGAGAGCAGCCACCAGACATGCCAGCCTTGCTCAAGACCTTAGGCTTATTCTTCAGCTTTCTCGTGGAAGAGCTGAAGGTGTTGCTGGTGGTGAAGAAAGCAGCCACCGGCATTCTTGAGGATCTGGTCCAAGCCTTGTTGGATAGTGGAGAATGATGTGGGTACAAAGTCAGACCCATCAGTTTTCTTCATGGTGATGTAGAAATCCTCCAGGGGTTCACTCACCTTCACTGCTGGGATCTGAAGCAAGAGGAACGGGAAAGATACGTCAAGGTGTTTTCAGAAAGGATATGCATTGTTGCCCTCAGTTTTCTTGCTTGCAAGTGTTTGAAATCTTGCAGTGCACATTCTCATGCAGCTTCAAGAAAACAATGATATATTTTTAGCAATTATCTATTGTTTACATATTTCTGCTCTAGGAGGAGGATTGTGATTGATGGTGATGTTCACCATCCAGGTTGAAGAGGTGGCAACCTGTGTAACCAATCTCTTGACCTCTGTACAAATGTATGTAAGTATTGGAGTCAGATAATTAAAATAGAGAAGCTTTCCCTTGACCTGCTGTGCCTGCCTCATTCTTTGTGTGCATGAAATTGCCACAGTGCATCACAGGTGGGGAAAACACGTTTTCAGGGGTTTTCTGTGCTCTCTCTGAAGAACCCTGCAACAGCTTTCATGCTTCCCCAGAAATTTGTTTCTTGGCAGCCTTAGGGTTTTGGGAAGAGGCTACAGTGAAACACTGTGGTATAAGGGATGCTCAAACAAATCAGATGCATTTTGCTTGCTGGTGCCACTTTTCCACCAGCTGTAGAAATCTAGACTCAGAAGAAAGGAGCCAAATTCTGGGCTTTTTTAAAAGTGAATGAAAGTTCCAGTTGCACTGGAGTGCACCTGTTTGCAAATGTGTGTGACCTACCACTTGGGTGTAATACTCTTACTTTCACAGCAATGTAGCACTTATGGAAATGGATACTTTTCAGGTGAAGAAGGAAAAGTAGGTGAAGGAGGAGTATGAGGATACAAAAGAGAAGCAGTAGGAGCTGCTTCTTTTAGCCATGAGATGTCAGTATTGCAATCAGACTGCCAGTCTCGTTTTTGCCTGCCAGTGTCTTAGATAAACCTAACAGAGAAATTCAGTTACAAAAATGTGAGCAGGGTTTTTATACTTTGGATCTTAGCCAAAGTCCTTATATTTGGGGTGATGTTTTTGATGTTTCTGGGAGTTTGTTTTTAGAGAAAAGTTCTCAAATGCTCAAGATTACACTTGCTAGCTCTGAAGCAAAAACCATACCTTGGAGTAACAGCAGGAAATTTTGTCACATAGACCATGAGACTAGGGTTGTGCACAAGCATTATGTACAAGGAAACCTTATAATCACCCTGTGTTTCTGTCTCAACCATGAAGGAAACAGGGTATAAATTAGAAAAGGTTACAATTTGATTGAGAGAAACTTGGACACCACAAGGACATAAAGAAGGCTGAAAATCCTTCTCTTTTAAACTTTATGATAACTTAATTTCACCAGAAGGGCTGGCTCCCAGCACTGAAAAAAAAGTGTTCTGCTAAGTTTCCTGACTTGAGTGATGTCCATGTAATCTCTGAGTCCTTTGGTAATGCACCAGTATCTCCACACACTGAGAGCACAGGGATAGCCTTGGTGGTGTTGGGGCTCACAGCACTGATATGCAAATACTTGAAGTCATCATCAGAATTAAACTGTTGAGCTTAGTTGAATATGCTAGAAAACAAATAAAGCAGATAAAAATAGCTTGTCCTAGTGACACACTGCCACCATTGCTGAGTAGTAGGAACTTACGTGTTTTTCCCAAAATATGAAGAATTTAAGAAAGATTATTTTCCCTGATGATTTCTTTATGAATTTATGTGCTGAAAACTCAGAGGCACCAACATGAATTTACCCTAGTGTTGCTGAAAAGATAAAAATGTATTGCCACACAGAGCCAATTATAGAGAGGGAGTAGTAATACAGCATCATTTGGCTTGCTGTAGAAACCATGGGATGATGGCAAAGACAAAGTTTTTTTCTTTTTTAATTGACCCTGGCACCAGGGAAAAGTTCCCTCAATTCCTCTACTGGCTGACGCTGTGCTGCCAGTGCATCTCTCCACCACAGGTGTCTGTGCAAGCTGAACAGGCAATGCTAGTCAAGTAGCATTTCCTACCCATACACACTTCCTTCTCACTATTAGGCACAACAAAAAAAGACCCTGTTGTTTTAGTGGACCAAAGGCAGGTGCATCATGATGGATACCATGAGTTAAATGAAGACAGGCAGTGTGCATTTCATAAATGGAGAGTTTCAGCCCTATAGGCAGGAACTAAAAGCAGAGGATTGATGGAGAATTTTTATAGATGTTGAGACACTTAATATCCTTTTTGAAAGAGTAATGCATTTTTACAATACCACTATAATTTTATTATGTATACTATACTTTAGAGTCTACTTTTTATGGGGCTGAAACTAATGGGATTCTGCAGCCCAATGAATTTAGCAATGAGAGGTTGTTCTGAATGTGCATGCACTGTGATTCCCACAGTGATTATCTCAGTGTGGCAGGAAAAGGGGAAAGATGGTACCTTCAAGGTCAACAAGAGGGAGATGCTGGATTTCTCCTTCTAACCTTTGATTTTTTGGCCACTACTGACTGTTACTCCAGCCCCAAAGATGTAATGCTGCACACTGGGAAGGTGTGATTTTAAAAAGAAGTTTATATTGTTGCAGATTTTGCTGTTAATATAGTATATAAAAGGTAAAGGAACTGCATAAACCCAGCTGAAGGAACCACTGCAAGAAAATCAAGCTGGAAAGTGGAACAGATGAGCCCTACACAGGCT
Organism: Trochalopteron elliotii; assembly: GCA_024734555.1. Taxonomy (NCBI): domain Eukaryota; kingdom Metazoa; phylum Chordata; class Aves; order Passeriformes; family Leiothrichidae; genus Trochalopteron; species Trochalopteron elliotii. The sequence continues at coordinate 461,860 of JANPWX010019080.1, forward strand.
AACAGTGCAAACACATTGTCTAATCCTCTGAGCTCTGAACTCTTCTGTAACAGGAGTCCTCAGTCTGGTGTGCACACCTCTGACAGCTCAGGATCTTCTCCTGAAGACTCCAAGCAAGATTCCTGGAAAAAAACTACACAGAGAGCACATGTGATAATGCACATTGCTGTGCAAGTCTGTCAAGGGACAGAAATCTCATGAACTGAAGGCACCTGCCTCTTCTTCTGCACACTGCAACCAGTCAGTGGATGAAACCAGGACTTCCTTCCATCTGAAAGGTAGGCTGCAAGCATTTTTTCTAACCTAAGCTGTGTTTAAAACCTTGGGTCATGGCAAATGTTCCTCCTCTGTCTGTGTGCAACCTGGCAGGCGCTTGATGAGCTATGCATGGTGAGTTATTAGACGGGCAGCTCTGCTAAGAGGCCAGAATGCTCATGGAAATGATGAGCTGCTCTCACCAACAGTCTCCTTGACAAGGGTTTGCCCTTTTGTGCCTTTGGGTCTTGCTACAATCCTCTCACAGCAACTGTTCAGGCACTGCTTGCCCCCTACCCCTTCTCCGTAAAGTTTTGTACTTCCCAGGAGGTTTCCCTGCCCAGTTCATGGATCAGTAACATTCAGCCTCACATTTCCCCACAAACTGCTTGCCATCTCATGAGCTGTAACTGGCTCACAGTAGGTCATCCAAGAACTACTTCTAAGACCACCCAGAGCATTTTGGGAAACAGCCTCCTAAAATCAAGATCCTAAACATATACCAGTTCTCCTGAAAGGTACAACAGCTCCAGCCTCACTGATATTCTCACACAGCAGTTAATCCCACTTAATTAACTTCTGACAGGCTTTGGTACAAAAATTATGGTGGTTGTTTCTTGAATCACAGTATTACTCAAGCAATTTATTGAACTGCAACAGGAGACAGAGACTTAGATTGCTTCTAGCTTCTCAAGGCAAGGTATATCGTGTGCTAGGAAGTTAAATCCTAGTTCCTACTTTTTCCATATTCCAGAATTTCATAAGTGGTGTGTCTGGTTTGAGCTGAGCTATGATTCTTGATAGCCCACAGTGATAGCTTCTTATTAGTGCCATTCAATCCTTCATTCAATTCAAACAGTGAGAACAGGGTACATGGGTGGCCATTCAGGAATGCTTCATAGCACATCCACAGTCATGAACATTAAAGTATATATCAGTTTTTCCTTTCCTTCCCACTACGCACCTTTGTGGCAGAATGTCCCCCTTCCCATTCCCCAGCAACTCAGCTGGTGCATATGGATGAGATAACTCAGACCAGGACAAATGCCTGGCAGGGCATCTCTAGCACCAAGAGGGCTGAGACTTCCAGCTGAGAATAAACATCTTGGTCTGGGGAACAGATGTAGAGAGAGATAAAAATTAAATATCATTGACCGAAAGACACTGCTTTACAATATAAAAGGTACACAAATTTCCACAGAAACAGGAGCTTCCTACACACTCCCTGGAAATGTGCAGGACTTCTCCCACAAAATTTGGACACATCTCAATGGATATTTTTCCAGAAACTGAGAGGAAGTGTCCTATGTATGCCCCATTAGAAACTGGATGGTAAGATGCGCTGAATCCTAATCTAGACTATTTCTTTCTAGCTGAAATACACGTACCTCACTGTCATGCTGTATTGTTTATTTACTAGTAGTGTTTCTTTGCTTATCCTGTGTAGTAAGTCATCTGTTAGAGTCTTATGTCTGTTAAATTTGTGCCTTTCAAATAAATAATTCACTTTGTAATAGACCTAATCAACCATTATTAAAAACTTACAACGAGAGTAGGCTTTGGGGTGCTGACCACCTCAGTAAAAGTACTGTCTACTGCCAAAGGCCTAGGCAGAGACAGAAACTTGTTAGAAACTCCCCTCTCCATTCGTAACAACCTTGTCCTCATAAACAACAAAAAATAGCATGAATTGCTCTAGGGCTTGGATGTGTAGTGAGATCAGAAAGCAATGGCTGCTGCAAGCAGCGTGTAGCTCTAATGCTTGCAGAAAAGGAGTCTTAGCCTAACAAAACTGAAATAAAATTACGGTTTTGTGATGGCAAGCATGTGTCAGCTACCATCTGTAAGGGTGTTCTATCACCAGAAGGCTGGAATAAGAATTATCCTGCTTTCAACTCCTCCAGGAAATATAGCATCCTTGTTTCTGGGGTTTGGGGGTTTTTTTGATTGTTGTTGTCCGGTTTGTTTTGGGTTTTTTTGTTGTTGGTTTGGTTTGGTTTGTTGTTGTTGTTTTAATTGGCATAAATTGATTTTTTCTGGTCCTGAAGAAAACAGTTTAACCCTTTCATTCTTGGACAGTGTGGAAGTGTCCTGGAAAGACTGGGATCTTGGTTCAATAGCACACCAGCTCATGGGCTCTGTTTAAAGATAAGGGTATTCCCATCTTGCCTTCATCACTGACTTCAGTGGCTGCACACCAAACCACAAGGCTCTTTGCCCAGCATTGCCTGTCAGGAGCCAGATGATGCTCCAAGGGTTTGAAATTATGTCTGAACACCTCGTGGAGTACTTGGAGTACTGTTGGAGCATCACCAGGACATACTAACAACACCTTACTGAGTGTACACAGGAGTTCTTACTGGGACCTGTAAGACAGAATTTGGAAAAGCATTAAGCAGCCAGGAACATGTGTCTTCTAGCCAGAAGAGCCATGCAATCACTAGCTCTCTCTGTTATAATCACATCAGCACTAGGTGGGGTTCTAGATCAAGTCCCACAAGACTGAATTTTTATTCAGTGTGTAACTGACAAGCTGCCTGTGCAAACCAGTGCTACTATAGGTACATGAGTAACTGATAAAGGAGGAGACCTTGCACCTAAATCTGAGTCCCACTCCCTCACCTCTAGAATGCCTTTTGCCTCCCTCTTCCTGGATTTTCCTGGAGGGTTTATTTTCTAACCACACTTCAGGGGATGCGGGCTAGCCATGTGAACACACAGCACCTGACCTTCATTACCTTCAGTAAGGCAGGTTCCTTTGGAAAAGTTATCTCTGTTTTTTGTTCAGCTGATGCCATACTCATGGCTAAAACCCTGCAAAATCATGCAACACTGCCATCTGTGCAGGCACGAGCCTTCTTGCCAAACTTCTGTCACTGAGATGATACAGGAAGAAAACAGTTATATTTTCTTGCCAACACACACACACACACTACATCTATGCAGACAACTGTGCTATTATCTGATGGCGGGTGTGTGCTCCATGCCAGACCATTTAAGTTGAAATGCACATGGTAAATGTCTGGACACCTAATGCTCTGCTCCATGCTGATGCCAGGAGTTGCACTGTGCATGTGTTGGGCGAGGAAAGAAGAGGAGAGTTGCCAGATGAGCTAATAAGGTGCCATCAAAACTGGTTAGATCTCAGCTCTGATGTCTCTTTCCATCTCTGCATGCTTCTTCTAGAGCAAAGGCAGTTCCTCATGCAGAGCCTGTTGCTGTTCATAATGCAAATCAGTCACCTGCTCAGTGGCACAACATCAGAAAAACCAGTGTCTATATTCATACTCCCTCTATGGAGGCAAACATACTAATCTCCCCCCACAACTACTTTAAATAAAGAAGATAAAGATATCTGCAGTATCTGGAAGTTCTTAAAATCCACAGATTCTGCTCATCTTTAACCTGTCTTTTACTAATTTTTGTGCTAGCACATGCAGCAAAAACAGTGACACAAACAACAGGCTCCTGGCAAATCCCACTGTTATCCAGAAAGAATGAGGATTTTAGATGCTGTTTAGAGACCACCCAGCTCTCATTGGGTGAGCCTGGACACACTTCCTGCTGGCCTGCAAGCATCAGGGGCCTGATGCAGCACCAATGTGGTCTGACCAGTTTCTGGTCTGCTGAATACTTTCATAACCACATTTTACAACCTGTAAACAGAGCTGTCTCCAGAAGGGGCTCCACACCCATGAGACTGAAGAACACAGATGCTGTGGAGAGGTGACCCCCACAGCAGATGGCATTGCAGAGGAGGATACAGCTTAGCTCTCATTTTTGTAGCATGGACAATGTTTGTCTGCTCAATCATTCCTCATGCAACCCTTTCCACACAAGAACTTCTGGCCACCTTGAGCCTTCAAGGACATTTCTAAGTGTCCCTCACCAAGGTCCAGACACACAGAAATCTCCCTCTAATAGCAGATGAATGGCATCATCTTGTGTTGCAGTGCGTGAATGAGGTTTTCAAATTTGTATTTGTATTTTGTTATTTGTCTCTACTTGGTTTGTTCCTTCCAAAATACCCACAGCCCTGTATCCCTGATAACACCTGGTATCACCCTGTCCTGGACCCACCCCTTTCCTTTCCCATTGGCCCAGAGTGTGCTCCTCCCAGATGTGACCTGGTAAAGGAGGCACAGGGGCCCAAATTGCTGTTCTGGCACATGTTCTGGCAAGTGCACTCCTGGCGCATGGAGCTGCACTGAATAAACACCTTCCCAACCCAAGTCAGAGCCCGCTCCATTCTTCCAGCCTTAACCACGCTCAGCCAACAGATTCGGAGGACTCATGAGCTGTTTAGGGTTGGTCTGGGGAACTGCTTTAGTTGGTAAGCAGCCCCACGGGAGAATCTTGTATGATAGAGTTAATGGTTCCATGGCTAGTGGCATCCTATCTCCTCAGCGCTCAATGCTTCTGCCTGCCTTTCCCTAGGTACACATTTGAAGCACATTTTTTCTCTGGTCCTGTTTCATTTACTATTTTGCATGGTGTGGTGGTTCAAAAATAGCTGGGAAGTAAATTCCATATAAGCTGTTCCCATCCCCCCCCCCCCCATTCCAGTGAGAGAGGAAGAAAGGCAGATATGGGTTGAGATAACAATTTACTGAAAACAAACAGCAACAAAATAAGAAACACAGGAAAACAGCACAATACTAATAAGAAAAGTATGCCAAAGAGAAGGTGCTTTACACACAAAACATGTTCACCACCTCAACTCTGTGTGCTTGGCTGCTGAGACAAAGACAAGATGGCAGATGCTCTCCCAGATGTTCTCAGTTCCTAAGAGAGTGAAAATAATTGATGGACAAACCTCCCAAAAGCTGGAATAGTCTGTGTTGTGTCACCTGATTTCGACTGCTGGGCTCAGCTGCGCTCAGCTGTGCTTGGTGCCATCATCTTGGCTTGGGTCTTTTCCTCTGGGCTCAGCTGGGCTCAGGCTCAGGCTTGCCTCCATTCCCCATGGCTCTTCCTGCACTGTCGCCGTGGTGCTTTGCTGGGCTCAGATGTGCTTGCTGCTTGGAGGTGCATTCTTCCTGGGGGACAGGAGGGGACAGGCCATGGCAGAACAGGGGCAAAGTCTGCAGCACTGGTCCCGGATCTCTCCTGAGGAAGGAAGAGAACAAAACAGTGCTGCTTCTGCAGTGCATTCACTTTTTCCCCACCAAAGCCACAGCCCAGTGACGATGGGGATGGTAGAGAATAGCAGCCCAGCCATGCCCACATGGCCGCAGGATCCACCCCTTCTCAGTCCCCACAAGCAAAACTAGGAGACATGGCAGTAAGTGCAACTAAAAGATATTGCTAGTACATTAGGAGTTTTTAGGTGAATAATCATAAAATCGTAGAAATGTTTGGGTTGGAAGAGACCTTAGAGATCATCTAGTTCCAATTCTCTGCCATGAACAGCGGCACCTTCCACTGGACCAGGTTGCTCAAAGCCTCATCCAACCTGGCCTCGGACACTTCCAGAGATGGAGCTTCTATGTGCAACCTGTGCCAGTGTCTCACCACCCTCACAGCAAAGGATTTCTTCCTCATATCTAAACTAAACCCACCCTATTTTGGTTTAAAGGCATTCCCCCTTATCCTATCATCCCATGCCCTTGTAAAAAGTTTCTCTCCAGCTCTCTATTAGGACCCATTTAGGTACTGGAAGACACCTATAGAATATCCCCAAAGCATTCTCCTTTCCAGGCTGAACAGACCTAACCATCTCAGCCTGTCCCTGTAGAAAGGTGCTCCAGCCCTCTGATCATTGTCATGGCTCTTCTCTGGATGAGCTCCATTAGGTCCACATCTTTCTTATGCTGAGGACCCCAGAGCTGACAGTAGTGTTCCAGGTAGGGTTTCACCAGAGCACAGGAGAGCAGAGCAGAGGGGCAGAATCCCCTCCCTCCCTTGCTGCCCAGGATGCTTTGCTTGCAGCCCAGGACATGTTTGGCTTTCTGGGCTGTGAGTGCTCATGGCTGGGTTATGTTCAGCCTCTCATCCACCAGCACCCCAAGTCCTTCCACCAGGGCTGCTCTCAATCCATTCTCTGCCCACCCTGTGTTTGTTCTTGGGATCGCCCCAGCCCAGCTGCAGCTTCTTGCACTTGGCCTTGTTTAGCTTCATGCATCAGCCCATGTCTCAGGTATCCCTGCCCTCCATAGTGTCAACTGCACCACACAGGTCAATGTTGTCAGCAAGTTTGCTGAGGGTTTTCTCAATCCCACTGCCCACATCACTGACAAAAATGTTAAACTGCATCGGTCGAAATACATGTCCCTGAGGAACTCCACTCGCATCATCATATATGCAGGATTTTGTCTTAAAGCTCCTCTAGATGTCATTTCCTTATAGTTTTTTAGAGGAGAAGTAGCAATAAGCATCTCATGTGCTGCCAGTCTTGCGTGTGCATTCTCTTCCAGTAGGAATTTCGACCTTGGAACAAAGTGTCCACACACAGATAGCCTCATTTTCTTATACATAGCTATCTTACTTAGCATCTTTTTTTTGTTTCTTTCTAATTAGTCTTCTTGAAAGATACCGGTAGTGAAGGTTGTAACACAGTCAGCCACCAGGCTACAACACAAAGAAATGTTGTGGATCCTTTGAGGAACAGCTGCCTTCTTCCATTTCTCTTTGGTGCATACTGCAAAGCAAGTCACCAGCGAATTACAGACCCCACTTTGCCACCTTCAAAGTTTATCTGAAGAGGCAATATGCCACAGTGTCCCTCAGCAACTTCTGCATCAATTGCAGTCATGATACCCTTCAGCAACACTGTGAACACAATGTTCAGATATATTTAGCCACAACTGAGCTCAGAAATTTCTATCACTTTTGTGAGACCACCCTGGGGAAGCACTCCAGATTGCCTAAGCCAAATTCCTCAGTTGTGCTTCCCCTGCTACACCGAAGGCCTGCATAGTGCAAGACTGCACCCAGCATGTGCACACTGCTGCTGGTTATCCAGCCATTCCACTGGCTGTGTGGGCATAGCAGTTCTTAAAGTGGCAATCTAAGTTAATCAGTGTACAAAGGGAAAAGTGAAAGCAGCTCAGTCACCAGAATTTTGCCTATTTGCTTACCTGAATCTGCATTGAACACCTTAATCATTAACCACCCACTGCATACTCACTTTTAGACCAACAGAAGCTCATTAACTTAAACCTCTGTGAAGACAGTTTAATCCAAGAGATAAAGTTTAATCCAACTGGTTTACTTGCATGTGTAACAGACAGCAAAAGCATCTGGTAGTCCCTGGCCATCACCTGGTTCATACCTGACTTCTCTGTGAAGGCCTTAATCCAAAGGCCTTCCTTTCTTCCTTCCACCTGTTACTGGGACAACAGCAGGATCTTTGACAGGATACTTTTTACATGTTTCTGTGCTGAGCACAGTCCAGCTACTAGGCACCAAGCATCAGGAAGGGATTTTTTTAGCAGAATTTGCCAGGTGATGTCTCGGGTTTGGTTTTCTCACCCGAGATTCCGGCTGTTAGGAGTCCTTGGCCCTCTAAAAGCCCTGCGCCGCGTCGCGTAAGAAAGCAGAGTCTCCAAGGCCTTGTTTTCAGGTTTCTCGTGTTGTTTATTATTTGATATCTTAAAGTTTTCTCTGCACCCAGCCGAGGTCCGGACAGCGGCTGGGACACGAGGCGACTGCCCCCCGGTGAGGCGGTGCTCTACTCTTATACAGATAACTACGTGTCCATTATTTACTAATTTGTGCCAATGCCTAGTGCCTATACTAGAAAGGTCACTTGTACCTTAACCCAATCCCCTCAAACTACTTTGTGTCATCACTACCTCAGAAGATGGAGGACGAGGAAGAAGGAGAAGAACTTAGGGCAACACCCTAAATCCTCCACCTTGTCCCCCATTTACCTCTATACTAAGAATCCTAAAACTACAAAATTTTTCACCCCCTGCTGTGCTAAGCTACTATTTTCACACCCTTGAGGTTTGCAATTCTTCTCCTAGTGCTGGAAGCTTTTCCCATGGACTAAAATCAAACTCGGTGTCTTTCTGGGCTGTGTGCCAAGGTCTCCAACCCCCCTGGACCGGCTTCACACCCCCCTGTCCAGGGCTCAAATTCTCTTCCTCGGGTCTCAGGTCACCCAAAGGGATGCCCTGGCCTCCGACAGTGATGGAAATGCATTCCCAGAATACCGGGTGAAAAGCATGTTCCTCTATACCTCAGCCATGGTGTCACTTATCTCTTACTTTTAGGATCTTCTGCATTGACATCCTAAAAACAACATACATTGCAGTTCCCTAGATGCCACTTTTCAGGGGGATTTGGCTTTTTCCTCTTTCTCATGTTCCTTTGGCACAACTCAAGGTACTCTGACCTTCTCCAATAAGGATGCTTCACTTTCACAATACAGGGGCTTTATTAGCTTTAGTTTTCTAGTCCTTTCATTTTAAAATCTCTTGAACATAAAAACTTCATACCTGACAAGCCTGTATTAAAAGATGCATATTCTTGGATTCATACTTTATTCTAGACGCACTTTAAAACAAAACAAGGTGGAGAGCAGACCTTACGGCTGAAATTCTATATGCAAAATAAATAATTTCAGGCCAGACTGTGCCTTGGAATTGAGGTTCAGGAAAATGACTTCCAGCTCTCTAAAATGGCTCTAAGAATGTAGGCTTTTAGTCCTACTATATTGAGATTAAATGAGCACATGGTTCAAGTCACGCTTTCTTTTAAGTACATTCCTGATTAGGGAAGGACTTACTTAAGCAATTGCTTAAATGTTTTCCTGAAACACAACTCCAGAAGTTAGGAGGGTATGACAGCAACTATTTCTTGGTCAGCCAATTTGTACTCTGCTAATCAACATGCAGCACAGGTGCACAGGAACTCCCCAGCTATGCAAATACTCATACTTAAAAAACATGAGACACAGCTTGTGCTTTCTTTATACAACATGCTTTGAAATGCCACATGAATTGTTTTCACTTGATTAAAGAAAAGAGTCAACTTTGCAGAAAGCAATTTATTAAATACATGAGACTTGGTTGCTACACCTAATTACAGACAAAATACTGTGAATAAAGCATGCACTTACAACAGACATCAATGACTATTTTGACTTATTTTAAATGGTCTTTATTTCTGTAAGTTAAGGCTGTACCAATACAAACTTTAAAAATCAAAAATACAAAGTCACACTACAATAGTAGCAAACATTGTACAGACACTGAAACCAATCTCTAATGCAGCAGAACCAGACTTCTTGAAGATTACTGTAAGAGACTAAAAATGGAGGTGAAGTGCAATAAAGATCAGAATATCTCTGGAATTTACAGACCAGTAACAGTGAATGTCATACTCCAATTAGCACAAATTGAATGAATTCTTTTCAAAAGCCTAATTATCTGACAACTAAGCAAGAGAGAAAACTCAAAAATACCATTTAAAAAAACCCCTTCTTGGTCTCTTTACTTTCTTCTTATTGAGGGCACTTTTGTACTCAAATACTTAAAAAACATTTTTCAAGACATTGTGGCAGACAACAGTACAACACACATTTGTTACTCTATCCCCATTTAATAGTGGAATGTCTTGAAGAAGAAAAATACATCACAACAACAACAAAAAAACCCCAGTTCTCCACTGACACAAGTGACAGACAACTTTTTGACCATATCAGTCTTCACCAGTGAAGGACCTTACCCTGTATGAAGTTTGCTTCTTAAAAATACACTGCAGGCATGGCAATGTGACAATTCACATGGGTCAAAGCTTATCCAGCTGATGAGTAAAAAAATTACCAGCCCTGGAAACCCCACTGGGGAGCTGAGGCTCAAAGTAGGTTATTAAATCCTTCTTCATTTACAGCCACAAAGCCTTTTTGCTTGTTTTTCTCATGTTGCTTTGCAAGTACAGAAATAGGGTAATTTGAGGACAGGGGGGTCAAACAGTTAACTGAAAATGGACTAGTTGACAATATTGCTCACATTTTCAGAAAATGATCCAGTAATCTCCCCCTTCCCCCCAGATTTCCAGATTTGCAAAGCTTAATGCATTAAAATGCATCAAGATACTTCTCCCTAATAAACTGCTGTTTATATAATCTCCTAAATGCAGGAGCAAGAGATCTCTGTAAGAAGGTGCCCCAGGTACAGGCAACTGCATATGGAGTGGAAGATATGTAGCACTCCTCATGCTAAAATCTCTGCCCTAAATAGCTGATTACAGCTGGGGTTTGCAAGGGGGATCTAAAAAAAGCTAGGTCCCAAATTGCACTGGGGTTAGGATGGGTAATTCTTTCCTGGGTCCTTTCAGCAGCATAGGTTAAGTTACATTTAAAAGGAAAAAGGAAAGCTGGTCCTGCAATATAATGCACGTCAGACAAAATGCAATTACAGGACTAACAATACGTACACTGAAGGAATCACTGTGATTGGAAGGTGGTATCTAAACCAGCATACCATTAAAATAATCTGGTTTGCATCTTGAAACAGATGAACTGTGGTGAAAAGCAAACAAATACAACTGGAGACTGACATGCCACAGGTAGCAGGCTAGATCAGGTCCACATCTATAGAACTCTTACTGCGTTTCCAGTGTGCAAAGTGGGAATAAAGGGTGTTGATGGCTTTTCTGACTCAAATTGAAGCTGGAGATAATGCAGATACACCTAGCTTCACAATGGAAAAAAGAAGATGGGAGAAAACCAGCTGCTGTGTTGCAGGAATCTCACTCTGGGTTTTTTTGGCAAATTAGGCCAACACATAGAAAGACAAATTGGTAAAACAATTAGTGCCATGGTGAGACCACTGAGTCTCTAATCTACCCATAAATTGAAGAAATGTAGGATATAAGACCATGCCTTGAATACTTAATATTAGGGCCACATAGGCAGGAGTTCTGTGGAGTGAAAGCTCTTCACTCATACTAGTGGAAGCACATGTTCATGTGTAAATGGATACTAAACAACCAAAACAATGGAGAACCACACTGTAACTGGTCCCAGCTGGCTCGTCTGGTAAAACAAGTCTGAAGAAGCTGCCAGTTTTTAAAGGGCAATTATAAGACCTTACATTTCTGAAGAAAGACCTGTTCCCTCCAACTGACAGAAACTGAGGTGCTTCCAAAGATTTCTCAGCATTCTATGACTTGTGGAAGGTTTTAATCTTCAGCTGGGGTTGTTAAATTCATCAGGTTTTGGGGGACCGGCTTGCAACCTACTACACAGGATGATTCCCAGTGTATTCTGTATGCTTTCTTTAATATTGCTTTTCGTAAATTTCCTGGGTATCACTAAAAGGAACAACTAACTACATTGAAAATTTTGGCATAAACATTATCTTTTGGAAGTGTTCTACATCACAAGGGCTGTCAATTTTCCTGCTTGGAGACAGAGATTACTTCAGACCAACCCCTGTTAGGATAAATTCAATGTACTCTTATTTTCCCCAATCATGCAGTTTTTCTCATAACATTATTTTGATTTGAAAAGTCTGTTCAAGATGGCTTTCATGTCTCAACAGAGATGGAAAACTGATGATCAATCTCTTTTTTTCCATTAAAAATGCTATCTTAAAGACCAGCCTAGGTACAGTGAACCATGCCTGGTAGCTGGAAAATCCACCAGAGGTGAGTATCTCACATTTCTCTTTTGCCTGTTTGTTGTATGAGTACAGTATGATAGGTACAATTTCAGCCTGTCAAAATCTTACAAAGATCAAAATGAATGCATAGGCTTGTGCACATTTGCAATACTGTCAGATTTTAGGCAGAGGGTAGAAGAGGAACTGAAAATGCAATGTCAGAATTTTGATAAACAGGGCTTGTTTGCCATGGGAGCAGTTGGAAAGAAAGAGACCAAAAATCCTGGGCTTGACTTTCATCCAAGTCTCATTTGGCAGCAAGGTGTGGCTTCCATAGAGGCAGAGTGGAGATGAACCCAGCACTTCACCAAGCTAACCCTTGTTTACAAGAGCCAGCTCACAACTGCTATGAGAGCTAACAGTTTCTTATGGTGTTTTAGCATGCTCCAAAATTACTTGAGCAGCCCTGGCTACTCATTAGATCCAATACCAATGGGAACATTTGGGTTTTTCACATTCCCTCACACCCCTCACAGCTGGTAGACTGCTGCTGCAGGAGGTGTGGCAGGAGAAGAAGGCTTCTTTTCAGCTTTATTAAAGGCTTTCCAAATTAAAATCAATGAGAAGACACTTTAAAGAAAGATGGAGAGTTAAATATTATTTTCTTCCTTTTACTTTTAAGCTTCAAGCTGGTAAGTGATCATCTGTACAGACAAGATATTAGAAATTTGGCACATCCCATCTACCATAACATATGGATTCCTTCTACTGAAGGCACTGAATACTGGCATAAACCAAGAAATGATCAGCAGAACGTATTTTTAGCATGACACAGAAAAATCCTGCTAATTGGAACAGCTTCATAGTTCAATTTTCACTTACCTAAAATGGTGGTGATTATAGCAGCAATGGTTAGGATTTTTACAAGTACTACATAAACATACAAATGTCAGAACATCTAGAAAACATGCAAAATTTCAAGAGCAACATCACTGAATCACACAATGCATAGAATTATTATTATTATTATTATTATTATTATTATTATTATTATTATTATTATTATTATTATACAAGACAGTGTAATCTTTTTCATAAACAAAATATTTTTTAAAAACTTAGTTTTTACAAACTGTTCTTAAAAAAAGTTGAAGTCAGTAAGCGAGTGTTAGCCTTTTAGAAGTTTAACTCTTAAGAATGAATTGGTCACTATGGAGAATCCAGAGTGAGGTGGAAATTTAGTTACACTTACACAAAACATGTTTCTCAACTGCTGTTTTGGAAGAAACTGTGCTAATCTTGTCAATTTACAAAATGGCAAAAAATACGTTCACATTCAAAGATTAGAGAGATTAAGCATTGCATGCAGGGAAAGACAAAATCCTAGCACTGCTCACTGTGAGACCACAGGCTGTCATAGCAAAAATGCTTTTCAAAGGCAGAGTTAAAGCTTGCGATAATTAAAACAAATGGAAAAGATTTTCTAATTCTGGTGTAAAACAAAGTAGGATATTAATGGATAGGGATTACACTTGCCTTCTTTAGAAAGAAGGACAAAAACTTCCACTGTGTTTGCCAGGCTTTCCACTGCCTTTCATTGCACTTGGATATTCTGCCACTTTTTTCCCATGTTGAGTAAGCTGGTCTGCATGGGCAGGTCTCAGGATGAACCCTGAGATGGATGGGCCACATGGACAAAAACAAGCACTGACAACACATCTATGGCCAAGTGATGTCCTCTCCTGCACACCTCAGACTCATTTCCAGTGGGGCTACTCATGTGCTTGGGGGGAAAGTGCAGGAACAGCCTGAGCTTGTTGGAAGCAGAGGCATGGGCATGCACTTCTCACAGCACTTTACAGAAGTGGCGCCAAATTCTCTCTGGCAGCAGCACCACCCAGCTTGCAGATACTGCCAAAAATAGGTGCAAAATCAGGTTCTCACTATTTCCTCCCCTGACAGCTTTCAGATTTCATTAAGACATTTCATTTCACATTTTGTCTGCACATCTCTGAATGCCTTGGATACTTCTGCACCTGCATTTCACATCCATACACCCAGCCTTGTGCAGAGGAACCAAGTGTTTCAAGCTGCTCACAGAGAAAGCTCCTGAAGAAGGCAAAGCTTCCAAGATCTGAATCGTAAGCACCAGGCAGAAAACAAAGTTCTCCACAAAGCGACTGACACTGCAATCATTGTTCAGTGCACCTTTAGCCTCAGAGACACTAGGGTATTTGTTTCCATACACAAAAGTTATCAAAATCAATTTGAAGCCATTTAGTATTGATCCTTGCCTTCTATATACACCATTGAAGATAGTGAGGCCGTGTCTCCTCCGTCGGTTTGTTTTCAGGCTGGAAATTTACATAGAGTAAGTGAATTAAATGTGTGATAGTAGAAGAGAAAGAGGAATTCCAGCAGGACCAATGTGGAGCAGGCATATGTAGGCCAGCTGAAAACATGCCATAATGGTAATAACAGCGGTCTCAACAAGCAGATCAAATTTTAGGCATGAGGAATGTCAGAGAGTTTTATTTGTTCATGGAAAAAAAAACCAAAAAAAAACCCCAAAAAACATAACAAAACAAACAAATAAAAAAACCCAGCTGAAGTGGCAAAGATAGTATCTGTTAAATTAATTAATTAATTTTAAGAATTTAGTCTTCCATTTTTTTCCTAAACATTTTTGCATTTTCTTGATGTTTTTCCCTTCACTTCACTGTTATGTTATTTTCTTGACAGACTGTATCAAACAGTAGTAACCAAAAAGAACTCACTAACGGATTCCTACAGCTTTATTTAAAAGAGCTAAACTCCTCTTCTCATTCTAACTGAAACTACCCCCCTGAATTTCAAAGATAGCACCTACCTTAAATGCTACCAGTACCTTAAATGCTGTGAAAGAAATCTCTTTTAATTACAAAATATCAGATTGAAATCTGAAATGGTACTGGTTTTTTTCAGGTAGTGATAAATGCTGTCTAATGAATGCTGAGCACAAGAATAAAAAATCAGCCAAAAGCATCCTAATGTCTTTGAAACAGTAAGTCCATTTTTTAATCCACAGAGAACTCATTTAGTGGCATTCATATAATAAAATAAATGGAATTTTGTATGCATTATCAACTACCATTAACCAATTGAGTGAGAGAAGAGAGGAAATAAATTAATTTCTTGAGACAGAGATCCATCAGTTCACGTAACAAGAAAATTTTGTGGCAAACTCATCTTTTCCGACATCAGATTAGGAATTAAAGCTTTAGATATTGCCACTGCTTCAAATATGTTCCACTTGAGAGGATAGTGTCAAACTTCATCAAGCTCAGAAGTGTCTCTGGGCTGTGGGGCTTCACAGCTTTGCAGCATTTTACCACTGTAAACGCCTCTCTGCTGCTTCCAGGAAGAATCTAGGTGCTGCAGAGCAACGGCAACAAGGCTTTGCAGGGCATCAGCCACAGTGCAGTGGGGAGGAACAGCCTGGAACCTGGCGTGCAGGAGTGCAGCAGGAATCAGTGCAACCATGCAACTCGCTGGGGGCTCAGAGAAAGCCAACTTGTCCTCAGAAGGGCTACTCCCTCGCCGGCTGTAGTTACACTCCTGTGAAAGAAGTGGAGCACTAATGTCCCTGGGGACCCTTAGCTTTCCAAAATCCTTGAAGAGATCAGCACAGCCTCACGTGTTTTTCATATGCTGTCCTTTGGAAAGTACCACCATTTAGTTGTGCTTAAGGCTTTCTCCCTTCTTGGCTTGCAGATGCCCAGCGGTGTCCTTGAAAAGCTGCCCTTGGCCTCTCTGTTTTTGGAGAATCATGCTGGCTCTGCACAGAGCAAACAAGACAGCTGGGAGACACCAGCTATTATGGCATCCCCAACCACCAAGATATGGCTCAGTGCATGGGGACCATCACCAGAAAGTATAGTTCTAAGTTTCTGTCTAGGTATATAACCATACTTTATGATGGATGGTCTCCTCTCTCCACTGTTCCTCAGCACCGAGTGTGGATTCAGCACACACAGGAAAGCAGAGAAGTGAGAGAAAATACATCCTTCCCCTTAAGAACAAGCAAAGAAGCCGTCTCTTCATGGTGACATTTAGCAAAGAACCCTCTTTAAGAAGAGCAGACCCATTTCCTGCCATGTTTCATAGTGAGAAGTCCTTCCCTACCCTAACCCAGAGGGATAAACTGGCTCATTTCAGGCAAATAAAATGACAATTCTGCATCCTATAGGTTCTCTTTTTTAACACACATTCACACTGCCTCTGGAAGTTCAGGGCACTGGATGGGTCCTAATGCCCTGTTGCCCACACCATGAGATGAACTCCTCTCCATGACAGAGGGAGCCCAAAAGTTGCATTCTGTTGAGGACCAGTCATCTCAGTCCCATCTGTCAGTACATGATGTCAGTGGAGGGCCACACAGCACACAGATGTGGGCCTGGTCCTCCACACAGCAGTAAATTTAGTCTCATTTCATGACTTGAAAGCCTCTCACAAAAAGCAGAAGAGGAAAGGACAGTGCTTCTAGCATGAGAGATGCAAGCCTTCAGAGTGCTCACACAGAGTATCCCACAACCCCACATATCCCTTTCGTGGTGGTCTGCCCTGAGCACGTTATCCCCAAAGCACAAGGTCACTTGATGGGCAGGGCTCCCAGCCAAGAACAGCCCTGCACAAAGCGGTGCTCCTGCCCACAGTGCAGACACCAGGAAGGAGGAATATTTGAGGATCAGGAATGGTGAGAGGAGTGGAGCTGTTGGGGTTGGGGAAGATCAGTCCATCACAATAATTTGCAGCTAATTGTCAGACAGAATGATCAGCCCATGCACCACATGTGCTAGTCAGGTCAGTCAATGCACTTATGGGATGTACACAGACATGATAACAAGAAAGGGTAAAATATGAGCTGAACAGGAGGAAATCTTGTGCAAGAGGAGTCTCCGTTTCAAGGCTGCTTCAGTCCTTAGGGCAGCTGGGCTCTAGAGTGACAAAGCACCTGCTCTTTCTGATCCCCATCTTACCACCCCACATCGCTTGCACAAACAGCAGAACAAGATTCAGTCACAAACATCTAAGACACAAACACAAAAAAGTACAACATTACTTGTGTGTCATTCTCTACACAGTTTTCTAAGAGAGCAACAATGTTGTAGAGACTGAGTATCAGTCCACAGCAGCTTCTAAAAGCAGCTTGAGAGTGTTGACACTCTTCATGAAGGAGAATATGGAACAGGGACACAGATTCCATTGTTAGATTATCCTCTACGTCAGTAGCCCTGATGCTGCTATCATAGAATTATTGCATTATGCAAGTGAACATGGTATGAGCTGTTATCTTAGACATCCCTTGGAATTTCATTCTCCTGCACTTAAAAATACATTTTGTTGCATAAGTACATTTTTGAAAATAAAACAGGCAGTTGGCGGGCATCACAGACTTCACTTCCAAATAACTGCATGAAGACATTGTGCAAAACCACAATATCACAAATACATGCATGGATGACTAAAAAAAACAGAGTTAACACCATCCAAAGTGTCCACAGCTCTGCCCATCGACATGTGAAATCATGTGGACACATCCAAATGCATGTATTGTGCACAGCTGCATTCAGATCAGTCCAGTGACATCCACATATAATCCCCTGTTTGACTCTTATTGTGGTGTCCTGAGAAGGCCACGTGGGAAAGTCAGCACTAACATTGGTGCAGACCCCTTTGCACTGTGTAGGCCTGTGCTTTGGCACTCAGCCTCTTAAGTTCAAGGCTAAATTTTGCTTTTGGTAGCACTGAGCAAATCTTCCAAAAGCCAGTATATAATTCTGAAGGCATCCAATACATCTGCAAATGATCCAGAATGGTCTCAATCTGCATTATCCTTTTAATTGGTTTCTAACGGGATGCAGTGGCTGAGCCTAACATGAGTCTAACATCAAATCAAAAAAAGGTGAGTGGCAGGAAAAAAAGGAAGGAAAAAGAAAGGAGCCCCATTTTGGAGCCAGCTATCCCCAGCTTGAGGAAATCACAGCCTCACTATGGGGGAAAAGCTCAGCTTTTACACTGGATGTAGTCAGGAGTGCAGCCACCCACCTGCAGTGCCTCACTGTAGCCACTGCACCCAATAATCATCATATAGCCTGTGCTGGACAGGAGCAGGACAGTGTTTTTCCAGCTGCCTTTGATTTCATGGTAAGAAGTGCTCAGTAACGAGAGCCAAGTTTGGAGACTACAGCTCTTCGTTTAGGCAGAGGGACAGGATGGTAAGACTTGGCAACACTAGCCCCTGGCCACACTGCTGTGTCTTAGCAGCAGGGAAGCTGCACACCATCGCTGTGAGCTTGCAACTTGCTGCCAAAGCAGGTGTGATACCCTCAGTCAAAACTGCAAATAACTGAGTTGTCCTCCCTCTCCTAAAATACAGAGATTAGGACATCTCTTCTACCAGTATTAGACAAAAGCACAAGAGCAGTTTAAATCCAAAGTCTCCTTCCCAGACAGTTAATAACCTTTCACAGCCTTAATACAAATGGTAATTAGATGAACTGTGGTCACTCAATTCCTTTAACTGTCCACAAATGAAGACTGAATAATAGGTTGTATTAAATGCCCTTCAAAACTAGTAAGTTCATTTTTGTACTACGTTATTACTTGGGTATCATATTCTGTCCATATGTGTTTAACTTCAACAAGTAGTCTGTGTGAGGCTGCCCCACGAAACTTACCAGGTAATCTGCCATCAACACTGCTGCAGTTACTACAGATATCACAAAGCAGAACAAAACTATTCCTATAATCACAGAATCAGAGTATGGCTAAGGTTGGAAGGAACCACAGTGTGTCATCTGTTTAAAGCTCCCTTTTCAAGCAGGGTCATCCTAAAGCACACGGCACAGGATTGTGTCCAGACGGTTCTTGAGTATCTCCAGGAAGGGTGAGTCCTCTCTGGGCAACTTGTTCCTGTCTGTGGTTACAGAGATGCTCCAGTCCCTTAATCATCTTTGTTGCCCTCCACCGGACCTGCTTCAGAGCTCCATGTCTCTCTTGTACTGAGGAGCCCAGAACTGGACACAGCATTCCAGGTGAGGCCTCACCAGGGCTGAGCAGAGGGGCAGGATCACCTCCCTCAACCTGCTGGCAATGAATGCTCTTCCAAATGCAGCCCAGGATGTCACTGGCCTTCTTGGCCACCAGGGCACACTGCTGGCTCATGGAGAGCTTGCTGTCCACCAGAACCCCCAGCTCCTTCTCCACAGAGCTGCTTCCCAGCAGGTCACCCCCAGCCTGTGCTGGTGCCTGTTTCTCCCGAGGTGCAGGACCCTGCATTTGCCTCTGTTGAATTTCAGAAAGTTCCTCTCTGCCCATCTCTCCATCTCTGCCCATCTCTGTCGAGGTCCTTCTGAAGGGCTGCAGAGCCCTCTGGGGTATCAGCCACTCCTCCCAGCTTTGTGTTGTCAGTGAAACTGCTGAGAAGGCCTCTGCCCCTTCACCCAAGTATTGATGGGTGAGTTAAACAAGACTGGGCCCACTATTGAATCTTGGAGGTCACCACTAGTGATAGGCCTCCAACTAGAGCCTGTGCCACTCATCTCTGGGATTTGCTGTTCAGTCAGTTCTTAATCCACTCTTCCTGAGTTCGCCTATGAGAGATAGTGTCAAAAACCTCCCTGAAGTTGAGGTAGACAAGATTGCTGCTCTCCCCTCATCTGTCCATGCAAATTGTTGAATTGTAAAAGGCAAATCAGGTTGGTCAAGCATGATTTACTTTTAGTGAATTGATGCTGACTATCCTGATCACCTTCTTCTATGGATAGAGGTCGGCCTTCACAAAGAGGCATTTCCTTACCTTTCCAGTGATAGGGGTGTGGCTAACTAGCCAGTAACTTCTGGGCTCTCTTTCCTTTTGAACACTGGGGTGACATTTGCTTTTTTCAGTCTGCAGGCACAACTCCATGACCTGTCAAAGGTGATCATGTGCAGCCTCAGCTATGGTGTCCACCAAGTCTCTTAGCACTTGTGGATGCATCCTGTCAGGGTCCATGGACTTGTGGATGTCTAGGTGTTCTCCAACACCTTTCCATCCTTGACCAAAGGAAACTCTCCCTTCCAACATTCCTTTACCCTGATCTCCTGGATCAGAGATCCCTGAGGGCTGGTCTTGCCAGTGAAGACCAATGCAAAGGCAGCGTTCAGTTCAGCCTTCTCTACATCCTCAGTTACCAGACTCCTTCCTTCATTTAGTAAGAGGCCCATATTATCCTTCCTTTTCCTTTCGTTATTTATGTATTTGCAGATATCCTTCTTGTTGTCTTTGATGCCTTTGGCCAGATTTAATTCCAGTACAGCCCTGACCTCCCTCATTATAATGCTGAGGCTATCACAATAAGAACACACACTCCACTGCTTATCCCCTAACCAGACAAGCAAAGGCTGTTCATGTGCCCTGCTAAGTCAAGGGTATCAGAGGTGTTGCCTCACTGCTGCTGGAGATCAGCACAAACCATTCTAATACTGTGGTAATCAACAATTTAGGCAGCATGTAGAATCAAGAAGTCATGGGAAATGCTTCTTTTCACCTCTCAGTTCAAAACCCAAGGGTGCCAGTCTTCTTTTTTCTGAGGTCTTTGTTGTGGCTAATTACAACACTGATGTGAAGCAATACTTCAAAGAGCTGGTTGTAGCATGGCACATGTACAGCCAGTGAATGGCCTCCTCAGAGCAAAGGGGTGGGCTGGCAGGGGAGGAGAGGTGGGAAACAGAGATCTGCTGCCCCACAAAGGCCAGCTGGTACCCATCCCCTTACTGCAGAACAGGAAAGGAAATGTAGGGAACTAAGTCAGGTACTGCAATAGCTGTCAATAAGAAGTGTTGAGATGAGTGCCAGTGGGGGCGAAACAGAAACCAGACTGACCTAGAGGTCAGATCCACGTTTGAGCTCTCACCTGGCACTTTGAGAAAGGTCCTTGGCATGGAATGCTCACACTCCAGCACATATAAGAACCACTGTGTGAGTCCTCAGTGGAAAACAGTAAAAAATCCCAGAGCAGCACTGGCCTTGCAAAATTATTTTTCACTGTATCACACTAAAAGCACTGCTGTGAAAATGCAAGGCAGTGCAAACAGCAATCAGATGTCTGGCCTCATCTGGAAACTCGGCAGCTGTCTTTCTGGCTTCACCTGAAATCTCTGTGCTTCTGTCTCCTTCACCTGGAAGTTAGATATGCCATGGCACTGAAAGCCACAGAAACAGTTTGCAGTCACTTCAGTAGAGTCATAATTTGGCCTCAAGTCCCAAAGCCAAGTTACAAAAAGAGGGCTCTACAATATGAATAACTGCTTGTGAACACCAATC
The DNA here is from genome assembly GCA_024734555.1 of Trochalopteron elliotii. Classification (NCBI taxonomy): domain Eukaryota; kingdom Metazoa; phylum Chordata; class Aves; order Passeriformes; family Leiothrichidae; genus Trochalopteron; species Trochalopteron elliotii. Next base: position 483,016 of record JANPWX010019080.1, read on the forward strand.
CACTGCCTACCCTGAGAGACAGTGGATTGTAAATGGAAGACTGTAGAACTGGTGGTTACACTACCATGGTGTGTTAGACACAGAAAACCCAGACTTTGTGGCAGCCTTGCTACATGTGGAAAAAAAAAAAAGAGATCACAGCCAGGTTGTGCCACCTGCATAAAGCTTCCTGGGAGGACAGATATGTATTATAGTGGAAATCTCTGCCCTTAGGCTTTTCAGTGGCACATCTGCTATCTATTTCATCCCCAAAACATACCTTCAGTAAGGCTTAAGTGAGGTGCAGACACTCTGCCACCTCCCTCTCACACAGGAACATTTAATGCTAGGAACACAGAAAAAAAGGTTATAGGTGCTAGGTAGCTTCTATTTCTATTTGCTACCTTTCTTCCACCTCTTCTTTGGAATTAGTGATGATTGAAGTCATTGCACAGTTGCAGATCTAAAGAATTTGAAAGATATGTAAGAATATGAAGAAATACAGACAAACAAGCATAAAGAAAGACAACAATTAAAAACTGCAAAACAAGAAAGCCTCTCCAAAAGCTGTTTGGTCCAATACCCAGCAGAAGACAGCCAAGGCTGTCTCTTTCATTGACTTCAGCAGGCACTCAATTTCCCCAGCAGACTTGTCTAAAGCCTCATCACAGCCCTAGAACATCCTTGTGGAACTTAAACTAAGTTTAATTACTTGAAAAGTACTGTTCCTAATTTTAAGTGTCAAGAATTTTAATTGTTCACTGAAACAGTGAATTTGTTAGTGTTTTTCTCATACTTGTAGCAGAACAACTACATTACAAAGTAGAACAGCTGAACTTGTTATTTCAAGGCTTATGGTCCAAATTCTGCCTTCAGATTCACATGCACATTTTCCATTGTCTGCAATGGAAACAGATGATGTGTAGCTATGTTAAATTTGTATTCCAGCACTTAAAACTATCCAGCTTTTTACCTTTCTGTAAAAATTCTTTTAAAATTTTTGTAAAAATATCATTACACTGTCTATTGTTTTGTGGATTTTAAATAATGGCTTAAGACACTGATGATGCCATTTTTCTGTACAGCTGGGATAAGATTGCAGATTTTTCTGCACTGTTGGTTTTCCCAGAATACTGAAAGAGTGCTCTACGTCAATAGATTTTACATTACATACACAGTGATAAAATACTAACAACCTATGCTTAAAGAGGTAAAATTATGTGTGACAATGGTTTTGCCGTTATACTTTTGCATATTGTTGAGAATACTTTTTAGCCTGAACACCAGCAAAATTTTGATCCCAGAAAATCAAAATACCCAAAAGTTAAAAATGGCATTTAGCTGACTTCTGGATTTTTGCAGCGTAAATGAGCCTCAGGAAACATAATAAAAATAGACAAAAAATGCTGTATATGGTTTTGTGAACTTACATTAATGTATTTCTTATTTCTTGGTCTTGCTGATCAAGAATAAACTAGCAGGTAAGAAGCAGCAGCCAATGTAAAGTTTGTCTCCTCCACTGTGGGAGGTCATGTTAAATACTAAGTTGAAAAAATGCTTTAGAACAGAATTGCTACGTAAGCCTCCCTGGGGATTTACACTCATTAATGTGTGCATGTTAAAAATGGTATTTTCAGTCTATCTTGTGTTGCCTGAGAACCATTTTTATCCTTTTAAAATCTGCATTCATATTATAACCCATAAGTACCTTTCATTTTTGCATTAACACTATAAATACTGTTAGTAATACTAAACTATTTTGACTTATTTGTAAAAGAAAAATATATTATATGTTTATATATTCTTATAAAGTGAATTAACACTGGAGAGAGGGCTGCGAGGGGGAATAGTGTACAATCACAGCTGATGTGTATTACTGAGCACAAACTGAATGCTTGAAGCAAAAAGGAAAAGAAAAAAGTGTTCAGTTTTCTTTCAAGCCGTGTCAGACGAAGAGTCATAGGATGCTGACACTATGAAGTTGCCAGTATTGGAGTGGCTTGCCATGGACTGGGCAGCCTGCTGGCTCAAGTTATTGCAGATCAGCACCAGCTGGTTGCTTTGAGCTTCTGAGAGAGTGCTGCAGCTCTGATAGACGCTGAAGTTGGTCTTGCGGCCAGGGATGTTGCCTTTCTCACACATCGTCTTCACCATCTTGGCAAGCTTGTTTTTCCCCAGGGCTTGGCAGTTGTACCAGTGAAGCGCAGCCAAGTTGACAACGGGTTTGATGGAGAGGTAGAAAGGCGCGTCCTCATAGCGCATGGCTGGAGGGCGCCGCTGGGCGTACTCCTTGTAGTCCTGCACGGGGCAGGTCTGCGGGGAGTGCTGTGTGGCGTACACCCGCGAGTCCGTCCCGCCTCTCTTGCTCTTGGTACTCACGTCCCCGTTGTCCGGCCCCATCCACTCCAGGTACTCCAACCCAGTCTCTGTCACCCGCAGCCGGATGTCTCCCCACTTGAGGGTGGACCCATGGAAACCCGTGCAATGTCCAAATGCCTTAGTGTTGTTCAGCCACACAAGGTTCAGAAGCCCTTCAGGATTGTACCTGCTCAACAAGCCTCTTTTGCGCAGGATAAGCTCATCAGCAAAGGTGAGCTTCATGGATTTGTGTGGCTTGTTTCCTTTGCCTTTACACCTTAGCTCTATCTGCTTTTGCTTTAGAGCTTCCTGGGACCTCTTGAACTCCTTATCCCTTGTAATACTGTATCCATACCTGTGCTCTTTGAGATACCGCTCCAGTCCACACTGATAGTTGGCCAGACTGTTTGGCTCGTATTCAGACCCATCTTTCTGTCTGGCATCCACAAAGAAGGATGCAAGATAGGCATCAAGCTCTTTGCAGGGGATGACATAGATCTCACGCGTCTCAGAGGGGTACTTGGAAATGAGGAATTCTCGGAAATTGCGAAGAGCCGTCTGTGTGCTGCGAATGGTCTTCTCGTTCTGCTCCCTGCTGAGCTCTGCTGCTCTCTCATCCTGGTCTGGAAGAGGAAGAATGGGACAGAAAAGAGAAAGCAAAAGCAATGAGTTTATGTGATGCACTTTTTTCTAAAACAAATTTCCTTAAAAAGGAAAGAACTTAAAATCAATATCACAAAGAGCACTGGTAAACATCTTTACATACCTGTCACATGACTGAAAAACCAACTTCAGTTTAACAAATGACATACTATATGATACAAAATTAAGTGAGCTCCTCTTGACACTGGTGCACAGTTTTGTGCATGGAGATTTGTGAAAAACATTGAGATTAAAGGCAGTAGGTTTTTCACAACAAACGCAAGGTGGAAGGATTTTCTGTGGATCCCAATGCTGTGAGCAGGAACAAGCCCACTCAGAGTTGTTTCATTTGTGAAACCAGAGGTTGTATTGCTTATATTTTTTTTCCTACAAAAATAGAAGAGCTAAAGCATCATATTTATGAGAGTAATATTTATCTTTAATCAGACACATTTTTAAGGAGTGAAATAAATATAGTCAGAACGTACAGTACAAAATAAGGCATCACATCCTAAGGAAATGACAGGTAAAATTACTACAGAGCAATGTGCAATTTACAAACGTACAAGAATAAAGAAAATATAGTTAATATGTTCACATTAGAAAACATGGAAAAAAACCACGATTATACAGCCTCTCTATGTCATCACACTGTACCTTGACAGTACAAGCACAATTATGACCCTGTCTTTTCATTTTGCAGAAAAATCAAATCCTGGAAACAACTTTATTTTGCTTTAAAAGGCTATCCTCATAGATCCTTACAATCAATGACATATCAAAACACAATATTCAGATGCCACCACTATGATAGCTGTTACTGACAGCTGATTTCGTGGCCAATCATAAGAGAAGCATTTAAAAGGAAAGCTTTATAAGCAATCTGTGTTTCTAAGGACTGTTTTCTCGGCATGTACAAACTATCTGTTTGAACAAGAATGCAGTTTAAAGCATAGAGGTGGAACTGTCATTCTGAATGTGAAATCCTAATGGTTTTAGAAAACTAACAACAAATGCAAAGAAGGAAAAATTCAATTATTTAACTATTTTCTGGAATTGTATGTGGAACACTTTCTGTCTCTCTTCCACTTAACAAGCAGAAGAGGGGAAAAAAATCCAAGTTATTTTCTATTTGGTCTCATTGCAAAACCCATACATTCTGGCATCCTTTTAGCAGTGCCATAGCAGCCCTCACCAGGTGTTTCCCACCCAAGGTACACACACAAAGTGATACGAGACCAGATGAAGTTCCCATTGCCTCTCTGTTATTCAGGTCAAACTTATGTCAGGCTGTGTAGCACACCCATGGTTTTGCACCAGTGTTCAGACACTTGCTCCTCTCCTCCCTGCAAGCCTATTAGCAGGGGAGAAGGTAGCAGAGAAAGGAAGGCAGTCTCTCCTTCCCTACTCCACATGCAGTGTTCCATGTGGTGCAGAAACACTGGTGCAGACCTTGGCAGCTTTTCCTTCCACCAGTCTACAGGGTGCCTCTCAACAAAGTTCATCCTATCACCTCCATACCATACCTGCAGACAGAGGCACAGGAAATGATTTGCCCCAGGATTTCTCAGCAGGACAGAAGCAGGACTGAGTTTATAACTCTCATAATCAGGTCCTGTGTCTTTCAGAGAGGCATCCAGCATCCACACCACCCACCCACTGAGAGGGGTTTCTCAAACCCTCTGCAAAGCACAGAGAAGTGGGCATCTGCAACTGAGGCCTTTGGGGGCTTCTGTAGGCAGGAAAAAATGCTGCCACAAAAGACTGAGGTTTGCTCGAACTGTGCTCCGGGGAAAAAGAAAGGTCACCTGCCTGATACAGAAACTTCTTTTAATACTGATGTCAGTATCAAAGAGCTCTTAGCAACCTGCAGCGAAGCCTCATGCTTTAGGCAATGTACATAACAGATCCTTTTTTTGTGGCTAGATGCAGGCTGGAAACAAAGAGACAGCCTTGTTCAAAGCTTCAAAACAAACATTTACTGTGGTATTTTGTTCACTGCACCCACCACAGCTTATTACAGAACTGTGCAAGTAATCGTTGCTTTGACTGACAGCCCACATCCTAAGTTCTATTTCAATATAAACAGCACATATAATGGCTCCGTTTTATAAATGTCATCAATCACTTCTTCTTAGAGGATAGCCTGTCACAACACAGCAGTGACACCCAGTCAGTCATTCATGTTACAGCATCTTCCTTTGATCCGCAAAGGAAATTGCCCTATCTGCAGCTAACAGTTATAAAAACCCATGCTGAATTAAAGATTCTCCCAACTTACATTACCAAAACAGTAGCCCAGAAACACTGCATTCTGTAGTAGTGTGTTGTGTGTTACTTCACAAAGCAGGTGGGAACATTAAAAAAGAATGGGTCAGGTTTTCCTGCAGCCACATCAGGAGAGCTACCTCTACTTTGGCTGTAAATGCAGGCTGAAGTAGTAGTAATGGATTATTCTGTTCCTACAAGACCACTCAAATATTGGTAATGTATCATGCAGCATGGCACAAATGCAGGAGTTTCCCACGTAACAGTTCCAAGATGTTTGCTTTGTCTTACTTTGCTGATCTTGCTCAAAAGGGACCAGAGCTCTTTTTAATGTTCTGAGGAGCTGGTGGAAACTATTGGAAACACTGGTGGGGATCTACATTAGTTCCTTGACTACTGCAAAGATAAACTTGTTTGCTCTTGAACCTCCACTACTCAGTGCATCAACTCTTCAGTGTGCATGGGTTCCAAAACTGGGTATAAGCACAGAAAAAAGTCACCAAGTATTCCTAGAAAACACCCCTGTATCAGAACCTCTCCAAGCTGCAAATTGATGTGGGATAGGAGAATGGGCAGGTGTTATATATGCTTTCACCATATAAATTATATATATGCTTTCACTTTTCTTGTAGTCTTCTGTATGTCTCTGTTAGGCTTGACAAATACTGCCATGTTACAGTCTAATTTCTCTCAGCTGGTCAGTCAGAACCAATCAACCAAAAAATTACTGGCATCATTGATCTATGAAGCCAAGCTATCCTTAGTGTCTTTTACTTGTCATAACGAAGTCTTTGGAACTAGTAGTGCTGTTACCCATGTTTTACACACTGCAAGCAGAAGCATAAAAAAATGAATTGGAGATACATTTCCTGAGGTCCTGCCCCTCAGCTGCATCACTACACAAAGCTCTTGTGTTTCTTATCATATCCCAAATCAGAGTTTCATTTCCAAGAAAACCAGAGTGTGGCAGAAAAAGACAGTAAAACCCACCTTACTGGGGGGTCCAGGGTAAACTCACAACTATGAGTTTGAAAAAGTGATGAGTACTTAAGATGTTCTAGTTCAAATGTAGTGAAAGAGATAAAGTGACCAGGCAGAGATTAAACAGACAACCTGGTGGAAGCAGATGTCCCAGGGTAGCCCATGACCATCAGATGATCTCTCCCACAGAGAAACAGCTGTTTTCTGATCTTTTCATAATCTGATCTTAACACAGCCAAGACTTAATATTATCAGTAACGTTATCAAACTCAGGCTTGTTTTAATTTCAGCTCACACACATACACACACTTGGACTCTCTGAAAAGGACGTAACCTCTGTAATTACATATGGCAGGGGGAAAGGCACTTGCTTTCATGACAGACAGATTGTTAATGTTCAGAGAGCATTTGTGACATCAGTGGGAGTCACAAACCTGAGTTTTTATTGCAAACAATCTTAATCTCTGCATATGGTAAGCAGTGAGATCTCACAGATGTACATTAAAAGTAAGGTGGGTTTTCTTAGGGGTAATCACATCACCAGCTGAAGACTTCTCTGCCAATTTTTTTGTCCTGACTATGAAAATGCCTCTGCAGCAGGCCTGCTTCCACCAATCTTTCATTCAAGTGAAAAAGCCTAGTTAATCAAACATGAAGCATCACACATCTCTATGCTGGAGCTAAGTGCCCTCTCTCCACTCCCTAGCACCTTGTAGGTTGGCTGTTGCCCCTTTTTTGCAATTACTGAAAAACAGTCATATCCAGCCTTTGGGTTGTGCCAATAACCCATTCAAATAAACCACAGCCTGCTCCTACCTTTTTCTCCTGAGCCCTCCTCTTTCAAGACGGCGTCTGTAGGCAAATGACACTCTCAAATCTACAGTCTCAGTGAGGAGAGGTTACACTGTTGTGTGAGGGAGTTATGGTCAAGTCACAGTGGGGAACAGCTGCATGAGCCTCTGACAAATATGCCCCCCTGGAAGCCCTGTTTGCTTCCCTGTCAGAGCCAGCTGAATATCACTGTCATACCACAGGATACTGGAATATTAGTACTTGTTCTGCATGCCAAAGGTAGAAAGGTGACAGCTGGTTTTCACCATATCACAAGAATAAACCAGTGAAAACCATTCTCATCTCTTGCTGCCAAAAATGAGGCTGAGAGTAAGAGCAGATGTCCACAGCAGAAGTGCCTCTAAACATTTGCACAAACATCCTGAAATTAAGTAGAAGAAATTACTTCTGTATTTTTTCTTGAATTTCTGCCATACCCCTCTGATGTTGTTACTAAAATCTGTTTAACAGTTGAAGTTTCCTGTTCCCACTATATTAAGTTAAACTCTATTTTAACATCTAAAATGTTATACTCTAGTTTAACATTTTCAGAAAAGGCTTTCATTAGCATGTAAAATCTATAGTATTAGAGAATTAATTAATATCCACTTATGAAAGACACTGCTTTTGGCAAAAAAAATTATACTTCTATTCAGTTAACCTCCTCCAATGAAATTATCTGCAAAATGTTTTATGATTCTAAAATCAAAAAGCTTTAGGTTATATCTAAGCAAAAAGGATATGCAAAGAGGACTGCAAACAAATGAATATGGGAATATTTATTCATTGGTATCTTCATGAAGCAAAGTCACTAAAATAGACTTCAGTTACCTGTACATTTTTTGCAAGGTATAGAATGGCCTGATAATGAATGCTCACTCAGACACTAGAGCTGATTTCCAGTTTGTGTTCTCTTTCACTACTTTCTCAAAACAGCTTCAAAATATTTTAGATTCAGTTTGGCCACTGGCAAAGCCAACAACAAAATACAGATCAATATTAATGGGACTTCTACACAATCCTCAGATGTCAGAAAATCTGTAGCTGTGACAAGGGATTAAGAAGTTATGTTCTCCTATGACTGACCATGTCACCGTTTCTTTGCTGTGCATACTAGCAATTGCTAATGAACAGTGCAAAACAGCAGCAGCCTGAGAACTTCAATTTTTACAAGGCTGCCTTCTTTCTCCACCTGATGCATTTGACATCTGAGCCATTCCAGCACAAAAATGTTCCCATTGGTTCACTTCATCCAGTTGTCTGGTATTGGTTTCAATGTGGTAGTGGAAAAGAGAAGTGCTGCATTCCAGTTTTACCTTGCATCTTCCTTCTTCCACTGAAAAATTTCAGTGGCATTTCTGTGGTATGAGGCCATACAGTTTCCTATCTCCTTTTGAAGCTGTTCTGAGATGCACTGGCATGAACTGCTGCAATGCAAAATGGGATGTATTTCCTCTGTACTCACAGTGGGATATTTACCCAGATTCAACCTCCATTTGACAGGAAGAAGTATACCAATTCCACCTCTCCTGGGCTTGCCCAATACTACAACACTGCACAGCAGGATGCTACAGCTTGGGCACAACATGCAGAACAGCAGAAACAGAAAATATTTTGAGAAACCCACATATCTGGTATTTAGGTAATGTACAGGTGAAATACACTCTGCTGGCAGCTGGAGCGGAATCTACTATTTTATCTGGCCCATTCCAAATCAGTCACCTGGACTGTAACTAACCCTGCAATCATCTCCAAGTTTTCCTGCCATGCCTCATCCCATTCTTATTTCCATAGCTATTATCTTTACAGGAGGTATATAAAAACAAATTATGTGGACCCTTATATAATTGACATTCAGGGACTCAACTCTACATAGAGATGGAGGATATAAAAGCCACACTTAGAGTCTTATATACTACAAACCCAAAACTATTAGAAAACTTCTTTAAAAATGTGAAACTCCATTCCTTTCAAAATAACTGAATAAACCTCCTTCAACAATGTTCACTTCTAAGATATAACTTCTATTTTTTCAGAGCTAAACAAATCAGGTAGCTTGGTGAAATTGGAGTTGGGAAGTGGGAAAACATTACCTATAATGTGAAGCTAATGTCAGCTGTATGTTGAACATGCATCTTTGTATTCAGCCATACAATAGTCTAATAATTTCCAAACAGTTAATGGCTAACATTGTCACAAAACTCCAGGTACTGGTTTCAGTTTAAAGCTAAAAAAGAGAGACACTTTGACAATTATTTTCTTATATTATATTCAGATTAAATATTTAACTCTGGAGAACAGATTTTTTTTTTTTCAGGACTTGTTAGCAGCAAAGAAAAGTTGCCCTTTCAAAGTATGTTAGTTAATGTTTTGTGGCAGAAGGAATTAAAGGAATGATGGTATTGCTCTACACTACCCTGAGAACTGGAAGTTAGGTGATGCACAGCAGAAGGGATGCACTTGTTTTCAGAGAGGACCTGGCTCAGCACCAGTCTGGAAAGTGTTTCATACACAACTTCAGCAGAGTATCAGTTTTTCTCCCAAGTAACTTTCCAATTCCACAAAGCATATTTTAAAGGTGTTCAGGATTGGTGTCCCTATGTTTAAGTATCTGCTCATGTAGAAATCAACTCTTCTAAGTCAGTATATGTATAGAAGATGGAACTGAATAATAATTATATGTATACAGTGACTTGATTCAAAGGCTGAAAAGAGGAAAGAAAACAAGAAAAAACAAAAATGAGGAGAGAAAAATGCTAAAGATCTGAGACATACTTCCTTTATTGAATTAAGTTTATGGTTTGAAACGTATACAATTCTCATGGCAAAAATCCATTTATTACATAACAAAATCAAGAGTCTACATTTTTGGACAGTTTTCTCCCTTTCTATGCTCCTACAGAGAAAGACAGATTTATAGGTGTGTAAACAGCTCCCAGAAGCAGTGATTGCTCAGCCAGAAATTTAACTACCGGGCTGGTTTGCACAAAATCACAGGTAAAAATTTATATAGCATTTTGGAATATCTGGCACAGTGGAATTTTGTGCCTCTCTGCAATTGAAAGTCCTGTGGAAGAAGAATGAGAAACAGGCCCTTAGTCTTCTCTAAGAAGAATTTTAATGTAAAACATGTAAAACATACCACCTCATATCACCAGAGACTTAGCATGTTCTCAGCTACAGTGTACCACAGTTTTACTGTCATCACATTTAAGAAAAATCTTTAATAAGCATAGCTGAGAAAGCAATGCAAACAGTCTGGAAGGGATGAGCCAGGGCTATGAAGTTTGCCTGCTTTTGGTTTACTCTAGATAGCAGCTGAGAAGCAGAGCTGGGAAATATGGGAGAGAAATAAATATGAGGAGGGGAGAAGAGAGTAAGAACAAAGGATATGAAAAAAACATAACACCAAAGAGAGAGATTAAAACCAGATGGCAATCCTTATCATCTGAAATCTAATTTATTACAGTGTTTCAAAATAAGTCAGTCTAACTGGGGCAGCAAGCAGAGAAACAAAGAAAAGGAGAATGTAATAAATATTTTATTACATTAATCATAATAAGCTGCACTTTAAGTCTTGGCCAAAGCATATTCTTAAATCAAGCTAAGAATGTGAACAGTTTCAGACTTAAGAGCATGAGGCCCACATGACTGTAATTAACATAATAAATCATACTGTGAAACTCTCTACACAGGCTGACAGCACTTGGTTGATATATTGCTTATTAAAGACTGCAGACATTTTTCCTCTGTTTTATTAAAGTGCCATTGGTAGTGAATCAAAAAGTACCCTTTTCAATTCTGTCTGAACTATCTACTAGCTCACCCAGAGGAAGAGGAAATGTGTTGGCAGGTCACGCCATTTACTTCAGGTAATACAGATTGCAGCACATGCACCCCAAAGAACTGCATTTCAGTGTTTTTTCTCTCACCATCTTTAACTCAGCAAAGTACTCCAACTGCCTTGTTAGAGATCTTGATGTATCATTTCTGAAATTCTCTGTTGGTGATTTTGCCCAGCCAGACCAATTTGGTTTTACCTTTCACTGTATATTGTCCAGTACAAGTGAAGCAAGCTACAAAGGGCATAAATTCTATGAGGAGCTCACAATGTATGAACCTGCATAAGGGAATTCCAAGCACACTTTTAACACTCATATTTATTTTGTCTTTACTGGCTCAGAAAGCAGTATTTGAGGAGCAGCTCTTTACACAGTTCTCCAGAGAGAATGAAGCCTAACACTTCTAGTATTAGACAGCTTTTAAGGTGAATTTTTAGCCTGCTTTTCTGTTTCATGCAGTCTTCTGCTTCTAACACTCTAGAAAAAATTGCTACTATGAGCTTTATTTTAACATTTACAAACACAACTCTCATCACATTAAAGGGAAGGAAGTTAAAGATGCAAAGGTCCTTCGAGACTGGGGAAGAGTCAAAGCTGGGTAGAGGACAGAGACATGAATACACCCCAACTTTCAGAAGGAGCACAGCCCTCAAGTGTTAGATACTGTGATAGGCAGCTGCTCACACACAGTGGCTGACCAAAGACCACTTTATTCCAAACTAGCCATGGCATGCCCAGGCATTTGCCAAGACAAGGACCCCAGGAGGTGCAGGAGCAGCTGGAAGTTTTGCACAGTAAGGAGACAAACCTGAAAGAGAAGCACATTCATCAAGAGCCGGACTGTTGTTCACAGCACAGTTCATTTCTTTCTGTCCTTGAATACATGTTTAAACCTAATTTATCATAGTTTGACTGAGTAAATATTTAGTCACATTTTGCAGCTCTACTTGAGTAAAGTCTCCTTAAGAAAAATGAGGAGTTTCAGATGTTTTCTAGCTATGTACACACTCAGGCAAGTATACACAACTTTTGTACCTCTCTGCTGCTCAGAAGACCGTCATTATTTCTCTTCTGTATTTACACTGACAAAATTTTCCTGCCAAGATTGTTTGTTATTTCCATAAAAATAATTTATTCTTCTATACAGAATATGAACAATCACTTCCTCTGCTACTGAATGAGTTCATACCAAAACTGACACAAACCAATTAATATAAGAGATGACATGGGGTATAGTTTAATGGATATAATTGTGGATGTGTTATACATATACATAGCTATTTTAATATGCACCAGCACAATAAACAGTCTGATGTATTTAACAATTCTGTAAGTGAATGGTAAATGGGACAAATCATTGTCAAACTGTAAGTTTTCTGAGGATTATTGTAAATCAGGGGAGAGAAAAGAGAGGCATAAAGCCAATTCTTTATACAGAGAGGAAAAATAAAATGTAGACCTGATAGCAAAAAACCAAAATGTCTATCAGCATATAGGCATGCACACTGTTCTGTGATGCTAGGAATAGTGTTCCTGTCTGTTATTTTGTTTTCTTGGATTTATAGTCATATGAGAAATGAATTCCCAAACAAATGGCAATGCTCCATCTGCCAAGAGCAAAGGACAGAAAAAAACTCCATAAGCTGGCATATCAACAGGACTGAAAGACAGAGCCCATAACCATCAGAAGAGTGCTCCAAGTTGTGTACAAAATGAAATTACTCCCATACAAAACTATCAGTGCTTCTCTGGCTCATTCATAGTGCTATGCCAGTCACTTTAGGAAAGCAGAGATTAGGCACATACCCAGTGTACAGAGAAATGAGTGTAAACAGAAAATCAAAACAAACTATTCAAGGATCAGAGATGAACATCCTTATTTTTCACAGGTTTCCTGATTGAAATAATACAGTAAAACAACACATTCAGCTGTTGTTCTGGGGTGACGTGACATGGGGTAGAATAGCTCAGAATACCTTGTTTCCTTCTCTGAACAAAACAGAAGACCAGCTTTTTTTCTTTCATTTTTTCCTTCCCAAGTACAAAACAGAAAGCAATTGATTAAATATTATTAATCCACTGTTGTATGGTTTCAAGTTACACTTTTGTCATGAAGACCTATGAAATTAATGAAAAGCTACAAAAGAACACAGTGTCACTGTGATAGTCACCCTCACTTTAATCAACAGTAACACATGCAGAATTTCTGTGTGTATGTACACTTAGAGTTAAAGGGATTAACAGGTATATATTAGAAGTAAGATGCAGCCAACGCACTTAATGATCAATGTGTAATTAAGCAAAGTTTTAACAACACAAAGTTTTAATCAGACTCAGCAAGGTCCTCAGTAGCACTTTTTAACAGGAAGCCCTGCCCCCCACTCCCACCAGGGGCAGGATTCATTGGGAACCATGAATTGCTGTGGAATTGCTGGAATTGCTGGGAATTGCTGTGTCTAACACAACATTTGTGTGATCAGCAGCATCCTTCCATTTTTAAAGGGCAGCATTGCTTGGCTCCAGATAGAAGTTTCATTTGGGAAATGAAAACACGGCTCTGCCCAACTGTTCCACAGAGGCAACCAGCCATATTCAAGCTGTTCAAAACAATCAGTGCTGAAAGCAGCTCTTCTGTGACCATTCTGTGGAGTGCCCCAGCAAGACAGAATTGTTATAAGTAAATAAATGTTTCCAGGGGTTGTAGTTGCTGATGTTTCTGGGGTTGCATGTTGAGGGTTGTGGGAAGGCTCTGGTGGACTGATGGCTCTGTGGACATCATGTCAACAGAACCGGCGCTCTGCCCCCGGATTGGTGGATGCAATGGACCAATCATTCGACGCCCCGGCCAAATGATTGGTCCAGGATGACCCTCCTTAAAGGCCAATTGGTCGCCAGAGAAGGAACCAATCAGAGCGAGGATCCTGAGCGCGCCAATCAAGTGGGAGTAAGAGGGTGTAAAAGGGACTGTCAGACTTTCCTGAAGGTTCTCTGGTGGAACTCAGTGTCCCAAGGAGCACCCAGCGCTTTTGCATTGTTACTTGTCATTTTTTTTCTGGCTTGTCACGTGGCCCCTGGGCTTATCTCAGGCTCCTGTTCTCAGTGGTTACACCATTAAATGAGGCGCTTTTTTTAATTCCACCTGAGTCCCTGCCTCGTTTATAACAGAATCATCAAGGAAAGCAGGCATTCCAGTTTCTCTCTCTTGAGGCTTTGATTTAATACCCTGTTTCAACACTTCCTGGAATGGGCATATGCTTCATTTCAGCATACTTTATCAAAGAAAGACAGATTTCATCATGTTTCAGTGCTTCCAGGATCTGAATGTTTTAGCAAGTACTGCTCTGTGCTGTGCCAGCCATTATAAAATACCTAAAATATCATCATGCTTCTGTTTTCTCTTCTGGAAAAATTCAAACAAGGATTTCTGTATTCTAAATTTTTATCTTACACAGAGAATTAGAAAATACACTCAGATATTTTTACTGATCTGTTTCATGCTCAAGCAGATTCTACGCTCACTGTAAACACAAAAAAACCCAAAACCAAAACCAAAAACAAAAAACAAAAAACAAAACAAAACAAAACAAAACAAAAAAACCAAACCAAACCAAACCAAACCAAACCAAAACAAAACAAAACAAAACAAAAAAAACACCAACCAAAACATGACAGAAGAAGACTCATTGAGAGGGATATAATTTAGGTATGGAGAAATGAGTAGTCACTGTGTGCTGGCTTCACAGAACAGCTTAAGCAATAATGCCACATTCCCATCACTGAGACAGGTGAAAACAGCTTTCCCCAAGGTCTGCCACTATTAAAATCTTAGATCTTGAATTCATATGTGAGGTAGTCCTTCTGTAGGTATAGAATCATTGAATCATAGAATTGTTAAGGTTGCAAAAGACTAAGATATCAAGGCCAACCACCCACCTAGTACAATCACCATGTTCACCACTGAACCATGTCCTCAAGCACCATATCCACATGGTTTTTGAACAGTTTCACAGGGATGATGACTCCACCACTTCCCTGGACAGCCTGTTCCAATGCTTTACAACCCTTCTGATGATGATTTTTTTTTCCTCATATTCAACCTTAACCTCCTTTTGTGCAGATCGAGGCCATTTCCTCTTACCCTGTCATTAGCCTGGAGGAGGAGACCAACACCTGTGTGGCTTCCCAAGTTAAACAACCCCAGTTCCTTTAGCTGCTCATCATCAGACTTGTGTTCCAGATCCTTCCCCAGATTTGTTGCCCTTCTTTGGACATGTTCCAGCACCTCAGTATCTTTCTTGGAGTGAGGAGCCCAAAATTGACCACAGGATTTGAGGTGTGGACTTACCACTACCCAAAACAGGGGAATGATCACTTTCTTGGCCCTGTTTAGTGAAGCACCAGCCTCACACAAAGCAGAAAATCACTCTCAGAAAGTGTCCTGATCTAAACCATCAAGTCCTGTGTTCCCTTTTTCACCCAGCATCCCATCTGAAGTGCAAAAGTAGAGTGTGTGTCTGAAGCCTTTCCAGGGTCAGCATCACTCTTGGCTCCTGTGCTGCATCTCCTCTGCAGATCCAAATCTGACCCTACCTAGTTTCTCTTTTCTTAAAGACTCACAAATCATAAGCTGAAAACAGCTCCAAAATGAAACAATTGCAAAGATCACAGAAAGGAACTGATCTCTGATCAAAAGCACCGTATTAAATAATCTATTTCCTAAAATTAAAGTGATGTTCAGTACAGATGTGTCCAATTTTGTTTGGTTTTTTTCATATGTTTTCAGGACAGCTGGAACCAGCAGAGGCATTATTTTCTTTTTTTATATACCAGTTTCATAAAACAGAGCACTTCACACAAAACAGTTGCCTATTTAAGACACTCTAAAGAAAGGGAGAACACACCATCTCAATCAAGTTGGTTTGCAAAAATTATTGTTTTCTACTTTTCACTTGTGCATCCTATTTTTTGCTTTTCTGAGTTTCATGTTAGGGTAATGGGGGACAGGGTGTATTTCTGGGTCTGAAATGAACGGTGATGCTCCAGAACACAACCATTCATTGAAATGTGCTCTTTGTCTTCTGGTATGACACACCATCTTCCTTAATACTACTTGTTCTGTGGTACTTTGAATGAAAAATATATATTTAAGCCAAGAATCAGTAATTCTCAGTGATGCAATTCCTCTATTCAGAACTCCAGTGAATATTCTCAACTGTTTGTCAGATGAACTTGGCATGCTTTACAAAATTAATCCTTAAAAGCTGCTGGAGCCTGGCTGCAAAAGTCCTTTTCTTTCCCTCCTAGCTGCAGGCAAATAACTTTCACAGATTGCATGGAAACAATCATTCTTTCACCCTCCTCCATTACAGAGAATCAATAGGCTTATGCACCTTTTATTGCAGGAATCCAACTGAAAGCCCATCCCCAAACATCTCCCACACCAATCTACTTTCAGTATCAATACTCATGGATGGTTTCCTCCAGGCAGTGCATATATCTGTATCTATATCATCTATATCTATATCTATCTATACCTATATATCTCCAGTAACACTGCTGCCAGGAGATGTCTTTTTGTGCTGCAGGTAGCTCCACTCACAGGAGGAGATTCATGCTGAGAAGAGGAAAGCAGCTCTGACATCAAGGAAAGCAGCAGACTAAAATTTTGCACACACAGCTGTTGTGATAAACACTTAATATTTAGGACAACCTCTAGGTGACAAGTCCATTGCTGATTATACAAAAAGGCTGGCATGACCTTTCTGTGTCTGAAAGGAATTTTCACTAAAGAAAATACATGTGAAGTCCTGAAAGGTAATAGGTACATTTCTTAAGCACAATGAAAATCTAAAGACATTGTAATAATTGATGAGTTTTCATTTCCATGTTCTCCTGCAAAAATTACTACCTTGATAAATGCCTCTCATAGGAACAGCTGCATAAACAACTCTTGTATTAGAGTTGTTAGCACTATGAGTTCATTTATTTTTTAAAAATTTGTCATGCTGCGCACCCAGATGATAAATGCAATCACATGACTGCTCTACCAAGGCTAAACTTGTCCTTTTTATGCTACTGTTCTGCTTTTAAACAGAAATCCCACGTAATATTGTAAAGATAACTAATCATCACCTAGACTTCTAGAATAAAGATGTCTAGCTAGACTTCTAGAATACAGCCCCCAAAACATTAGATTATAATTTAACAGCATTTGGATGCAGATAATTGAAGGAGGAAGTGGGCTGGCAAGTCACTGCTGCAAGATCAGGTGATTAATCAAGTCAATAGCTTCCTTTTTCTGATATTTAAAAGTATAATGATGTAATTTTATTCTCCTAAATAAGCCAGGCCCTAGCAACTTAAAAAAAAAACAAAGGGGGGGAGCTATACTTTTTGTAATTATGTATCTCAGCACTTACTATTTTCCGTCCATTGACTAGATCAGCAATAGATATCAATTATGGGATCTAAAGAGTCACCAGTGGATTCTGAACTCTTCAGTATAACACAAAGAGAAGAGACTGTCTCACCCCTACATATATTTACGGGTTCACTTGCCCACGTTCAGCAGCCTATGTCCCTGGAAATAGCCTTCAAGCAGTCACTTTAGCCAGAACTCATCAATCTTTGTATGTAAACTACAAATACAGAGACCAATCAGCAGTTATTAAAGTGCTCTTGGAAGAACTTTATTAAATAAGAGTTTTGTAACTTTCTTTTTATGTGATTATTTTTCTTGTGCTACTTTCATTCTTGGCATGGTTCCACTGGGCTTGAAATAATTACAAAAAGGATAAATTTTGCTGCTCTGTATGCTTTATATACACTCCTAAAAAAGGTGTTATTTTTTCTTTTTTGCACTTCTTTGGAATGTGCGAGGCTGACCCTTTTTTAAATAGATAAACAGTGATTTAGAAGTTAGAGCTAAATCCAAACTGTCAGCTCATAAGGTGTGAAGAGACTCCTTTCACTTCAAAGTTTTGTAACGTTTTGATGCTCATCCAACAGTTCATAATCCACAAATTTTATATATGGAACTTGGTTCCCATTTAATTTAAACTCACACAATTGCAGACATTGCAGACAGAAAGAACGGAGGAAAGGGAGAGGTCCTATTTCTTCTGATTGCAGAGAAATACTTAAAATATTCCACTAAGAGTTCTACATCAATATCCAGCAAACCTGAGAGGCACTCCATTTTATAATGGTCATGTTCAGACAGAGACTTATATGAACACCTGTAACCTACAGGGATGTCTGCACTGAGAGCAGAACAAGAGTCAACCCATGCTAAGTCCCAGTTGTGAAAGGCTGCAGTCCTGCTTACACCTTTCTGTGATGAGAGTACAGGAACAGAACCACATTTCTGTCTGAGCTACCAGGCTAAGCTGACCACCTGGCACTGATCTGGAATCTGACATACCAGTTACAGAAAATAAAAGAATGGAGAGGATCTCAGAGCAGACACCAGAGCCAGGAAGGCTAAGCACTGCCCTCAGCACAGACCAGCATCCATCACAGCGCACATCCAAACCTGGGTACTGTCTGATAACCACAATGCCAGGACAGCGAGCAGCACTCTGACTACAAGACGAGAGGTGCTTGTGGACAAAATCTTTCCCTTCCAAACTCTGAAAATACCTGTAAAACAAGCACTCAGGTGAGTTCAGTGATGAATACACATAGAAGGCACTGTGATGGTACACACAGAATGTAATTTGCCACATCTCTGACAAAAGCAGCAACCCCAGTCAGTTACTACTCTGTGCATTCTGCACAGCTTGTACACAGAAGCTGGATATCTTTTTTTTATCATGGGACTTTTTGTTCCTGTATTTATAGTCATGCACTAGTGTTAAATCAGAAATGTCCTGCTTCACTGTCTTGATACAAAACACACCTTCACCCTCAGTCTGCAAGTGGAAATTGAGTATTCCTCATAAGTATTCTTGAGTATTCTTTTGAATAATACAATTGAGTATTCTTCATAAATCCTTTAGCAATTCTGCTTACAAAGTAAATCCTACAGCTCTCAGAGTCAAATCTTGTGTTCATTCAAAATAAGCTCTGCCCTTCTCTGAGCAACAGTCTCCCTCCATGGCCTTCTGCAATAACACCAAATTGTTTCTTCCTGGTTTCAGACATCCAAATGTCACTAATTGCTGTAGGCTGCATGTACTACAACCTAAGGCATCATGTTTCTTAGTCATCTTCCATCTCCACTGATGTGATCTACCTTGCCTTTCCTGGTTCTTGAACATTAAAACCAGCCCAAATATTAGGAAAAACACAGGACAAATGAGGTGGTTTGAGAAGTAGAAATTGCAGAAATTCCCTGCTCTCCACCATTTCAAAAATTCCTCTCTTAACACATGCAGGTCCTGCCAGTTTTTCCAGAATTAAAAAAGGACTAAATAATACCTACATGCATTCTTGAAGGCTTTGCTATTAGAATGGTAAAGTAAAATATGAAAATTCACAGATGAATGTCCACCTATTAGTACTGAAATTTAACAAAAAAATAATTCACTATATTCCACAGTGCTTAGATGGACATCTAAACACAAAAATCAGTGTCTAACCTAACCAAATCTTCATTGGGATGCCCCCTCTCTTTTAAGACATGAAAATATCTTTGTAGGGTCCCTCCTTACACATTCAGTTGCCACAGCTTAATCCAAGAAAGTAAATGAGTTTTAAAAAAAAAAGTTTGAAAGAGAGACTAGTCCAAAAGCATAATGTGGCTTAAACTGGCCTAAGCTAACATATATCATCAAGATTTTTGATTTCATGGATAATCTCACTCAGACTTTCAAG
Organism: Trochalopteron elliotii; assembly: GCA_024734555.1. NCBI lineage: Eukaryota > Metazoa > Chordata > Aves > Passeriformes > Leiothrichidae > Trochalopteron > Trochalopteron elliotii. The sequence goes on from JANPWX010019080.1 coordinate 502,734, forward strand.
ATCTATGGGATTACCATGCATGGAAACTATCACCTGTGTCTGGTACAAATGCAAGGATATGTCATTTCAGCTAAAGCTCAAGTAATATTTCTTGCTGGTTGGATTGCAGCCTTTAATCATAACTTAAATAAGGCCTTAGTCCTGTAGACCTTGGAACTTACACCACCAGTTCTATTGGGATCAGGAACAAGGCTTCAGATATTGGAGGGGACAAAGCAGAATTTAAATCCTCTGCTCACTTTCAACTAAACCTTTGTTAGGTCAAGCGGCACTGAGTCTATAAATTAATAAAAGCTCTAATAAAGGCTTTTTGATATAATTAGTTTTTTTTACATCAGAATGTAAAAGACATCTGTCTGTTTAGGATTGAAAAATTTTTACACAGGATAGATAAACATCCTCCTGTAGTTCAATACTGCTCTGATTTTATATATCGTGCACCACTTTTAGTACATCATTCTTTGTTAGGAGACAATCTAACAAAATCACTGTACATGAGCAACTACTCTAATCTAGTCTTTAATCAAACCTCCACATTTTACCTGCAATAATCTGCTGTGCACCTGTAATAAATTCAATTTTCAACACTTCTCACCTTTTTGCACCTTGAAGATTTAATAATGCCAGCACTCTTTCCCAAAGGAGAAGGCTCTATGGAAATGGGGGACTTTGGTCATGTATCAAGTTTTAGTTATATGTCAATCATTTTATCCTCATTAAAATGCCACAACCTCTGAGTAAAATAACAGCGTATGACAACACTTGAGGAGAGGAACTGTGTAATGCTTTTTTGGAACAGCACAAGAAATGTAACCACTGAGAACATAACTGAATAAACTGGAATTTGGACAGCACTCTGAGAACCCCGTCACTGTCTACGCAAAAAGCACTCGTAAGTTCTGATGGTTGATTTAGGCAGTGAGTGCAATGCCACTTTGCCCTCAAAGTGGGCATGGACCAATCCTGTTTTTGAAACTACATATATGTGAAAATGTTGTGCTGTATCCATTCTTGTAAGGTTTAACCCTAAGCAGTAACAACTGCTGACCTTGTTTGGCTTCTGAGGAGCCGGCAAAAACAATTGAAAGGAGCATGGATATTTCAATGGATCTGTTGAAAGTAGTACACTCTCCCAGATAACACACACTGAACATAGAAAAATTTCTGCTTAGGTTTGTCTTCCATTGTCCCAGATTGCAAGTCTGAGACTGAGCAAGTTGCAGGGGCAGGTTGGTAGAAACCAGTAGCAGTGATAGGTTATAAACTGAGGAAGGCACAATAAGTACATTTAATGCACAAAATTTGGGTTGAGTGGCATCAGGCATCATCCTGCCTTTCTCATATTTAGCAGAGCAGACTTGGTTATAAACCAGATGGAGTTTCGCAAGGGAATTTCTGTAAGGGATGTTACATGACAGGACTACTGCAAAATAACCTCTCAGAGATGCAGTCATGCAAGAAATGGGTCTCAAAGAAGAATTTGTTTTGCTGTAACTAAGACAACTATCACCCTTTCAAATTTCTAATGCCTAGCAGGGTTTTACTTAATAAAACTTATTTAACTTTGTCTGTTGTTTTACCTGGCAAGAAGATCTGCAGGCTCTTGCCAGTTGATAGATTTACTAGTGTGCAATCAGATTTCAGGATGTTCAAGTTAAAGTCATGGGGTTTAGCTCTTACAGTACCTGCCACAAGGACTGCATATAGGCAGTTTTTAACCTTTTCACTGTTTGTTTGTACTCTCTCTGACCAAGCAGTCCAAGGCTGAACTGGCAAGGGAGCAGATGGAGAACTTGCTCTTGCCTCATCTCCTCCTGGGATGGCACCACTAAAGAAGAAGCTGGGAGTGAGAACTGCCTGTGCTCAGCTCCAGAAGAAACTGACAGGCCTGTTCAAGAAACAGACTTCCACCTCCTTCTGAAGACCTGTGGCTAACAGTTATTCTGCACATGGGATAATCACTCAGCATAAGTCAGCTGTTTTAACATGCTCTTTATCCAGTAATGTTGATCTATTTGTGCCAATTCTATGTGCTTGGGCAGGAGATGAGATAAATTACGGACATGGTGTATCAGAACTTTCACTGGGAAAATGGAAAAGAAAGTAATTTTATCATGAATTAAAGTCTTATCAATTTCATAGTTAAGGCTGTACTTATACTTCTTGTGTCCACAGACTGCTTTGATTTACAGCTAACAATTTATAGAAGCAAAAACCTCTCTCCTGGTACTCTCCTTTGCCTTTCCAGGTCAAACAGTACTCATCTGACAAGGTAAAGGCAACACCAAACTCTCCAACTCTACGCTACACGGGCTGAGACCACTTCTTTCTGGTTCATCAAGAAAGTACATGTGCCAGTTCATGTCCTCCGTGACCCATGCATACAGAAGGTCGCTGCATGCTTTCTCCCATGACACAACTGTACCCAAAATGGATCTTAAAAACCATTTTGCCTGTGCCTGCAGTACACTTTCACATGTGCAGGTGCTTAGTTGAGGTTTTCTGAATCCCCTCCCAGGTCCGTGTGGCCTCTATACCTACTGACTTACGTGCCAGCAAGACCCTGATGCAACACAGCACATAATAGCCCGGCTGTACCCTCACTGAGCCAGCCCTTGGAGCCACCCCCAAAATGCCACCACCCCTCCACTCCCACCCAGTGTCCTACCTGGCATCAGCTGCACCGCTGTCTCAGGGGTGGTGGTGGGCGCGGCGTGGGGCTGCTGCTGGCTGGAGCTGACCTCAGGCTCAGCGCTCACCGAGGGCGAGCCGGCCACCTCAACACCCGGGGCCAGCTGCGGGATGGATGGGAGGGTCTCCTCAGCAGCCGGTGGCTCCTCCTGACCAGGCAGCTGCAGGGCTGAAAGGGGGATGCTGATGGGTTTCCCAGCGGTGGTGATGGCATTGGAGCTGGTGGCTGGCACCTGCAGGGCGGCCACAGGGCCACTGCCTGCCCCTCGCGCCGGGGAGGTCAGGGGTCCCCTGGGGGGCCGCTGCGTGGCCATGCGGGGCGGACCAGGCGGGGAGGCGCAGGGGCGCTGCGGGTCGGGGTCGGGACCCGCGGCTGGCTGGGCCACGGTCCTAGTGGGTCCCAGGCAGGAGGGCCCAGCCAGGGGCTGCGGCTTGGGCTTGGACATCTGCGTCAGGGCCAGGGCCGGCCCATCGGTGCCGGCCGTCAGCTCCGCGTTGGCCACTATATAGTAGTCCTCGGGGAGCTCCTGCTTGATCTTCTTGAGGAGCACGTCGCCGCCGCCCTCGTCGGCGGTCTGCGCCTGGGCCTGCGCCTGGGCGGCCGGCCGCTTGCGGGGGCCAGTGGGAGCACGGTGCGGGTGTGGCTCGAAGTCACTGTCCTCGTCGGTGACAGAGGACTCGCAGACCATATCGAAGAGGGTGGCCTCATCCTCGTACTCCTCCACAGGCTCGCCCAGCTCTGACGGCTCGCTGCAGTAAGAGAAGTCGCAGGAGTCACGAGTGCGGGTGCAATCCAGCTTGGCCTTCCCCGGCCGGCCTGGGTAGCGCTCCAGGGGGCTGGCCTGAGCCTCTGACGGCACCCCCAGCATGCTGGGGCTGTCCGAGTTGAAGCTGCGGCTGTCCTGGAAGCAGACGCGCTCCTGGGAGCCGGCCCGGCAGGTGGCGGCCAGGGGCCAGTGGTAGGCATGGCCAGCACTACAGCCCCACATGGCTGTCAGGTTGCCGTGGGCCCCCTCGGAAAGCAGGTGCTTGAGGTTGGGGATGAGGCTGCAGATGGTGCCATGGCTGTGGGCCCAGCTCACCAGCTTGGAGAGATTTTCAGAGGAGGTGTGAAGGCAGTCCTCCATGGCAGAAGATCAGCAGTGCCTGGCCACTGGGAAGTCAGCTAAAGACACGGTTCAGATCAGAGGGTCCTGGCACTGATGGTCGTGCGTTGCCAAGCTCATATTTACTTCTCACCTGCAGAGAGACAGAGCAAAACCCCACTCTTCAGCACTCCCAAAGCATGACCACATTTGCACGGGAAAATGAGACATTTCTACATGCAGCTAAACCCATTTCACTTTTATCTCATGCCCTTCAAAACACGTCTCAAAACTACACCTGGTTTTAAGCAGCCTCATTCCTCATCCTCATAACATCCCTGCAAAAGAGAACTGAAGAGAAAACTGCTTTTCAAACAAGCCAATTCAGTATCAGTGGCAAAATGATTAGAAGCTTAAATATCTGACAAAATATAAAAGCAGCCCAAAAGATGGTGGTTGTGTTTTCATACCTAGGAAATTAAAATTAAAATTAAACAAAATCTTGGAACATACAATTAATCTTGAACACCAGGGTGGCAATCAAGCACTAACTTTTACTGAATCTGAAGAAATGATGAAGTTTTACATCATTTATGCACATATCTCAACTGAATATCAAATATCTCCTTTTCAACTGAATGTAGGAGGTATCAAAAGGAAGACTCCAAACTTTAGTTTTCAATAGAAGGAATAAGCAAACAAACCCACTTTTCACTGTTCTATACTGATAGTCAACAGTTCCTCAAAGGCTTAAGAGACTCTTAAAGGACCTGCAAGACTTAAGCCATAACCTTCCTTTAACTTTGAGACTTGACATTTTGCTTTTTTGTTGGAAAACTGTCTGTTTTCCAACATCTAAATCATTATTCAGTTCAAGAAAAACTTTTGCCATTTTCACCAAAACTATTTAGAAATTTGCAGTACAAGATGACAGCAAAGTCTGCATGTCTCTCTTTGTATACACCTAATGAGAGAGAAGTCATCTCCAGTGACCTCAGACAGCTAAAGTATCTGCGATCTTCTCATTTCTGCAGGTCTTTTTAGAGGCTCTCCCTAACCCTCTCTCTGCTGTGCTTTGTGAACATGACCTGCAAGTCTTGGAGGTCCTGTCGTTCTCATTTCACTTTTGTTTCCACATAGGCAGAAAAATCCATTACATTTTTCCCACATGAAATGCAGCATTCATGGCAATGTTACACTTCATTTTATTCCTTGTCTTCTTCTACACAAGCATTTTAAAATGCAAAATGAACTGTGTCAAGGCTCAAAAAGACAGGTGGCTAACTGCCCCTGGGGAATGCTTTCCCTAAAATCAAGACAAATTACTAGCCTACCTAGTTGCTCCTCAGTGTCACCTGTCACCAGTTAGCTGCAGATATCTGTGTTTGCTCTGTGCCAAGGGAGGTGAGGAGGCTGTGTTTCTAGGATTTTGCACCTTGCACATCCCTGCTCACTCACTCCCATTCAGCAGGCAAGAGTTGGTCTGTGGAAACCAAAACCGGAAATGAAATAGACAAGTACTGCCTATGATTTTCGCACAAGGCTACTCCTGGGTTTTTCCACCCCACTCACTACAAGTCTTTGGTGGGGTCAAGATTGGAGCCAGCATGGGAATTTCTAGAAACTTTGCAAATTTCTAGGTATTTTTTCAACATCTTTGAAATTAAGCATGGAGGGAATGAATGAACAGGAAGAAGCACATAATTAGGAAACAAAATTTTGTAAAATTCAAGTCTGTTTTTGCAGTAGCTCAAGCCAGAGTGCATGCACAGAAAACAATGGCTACAATAATTTGAATTCCAGCCCACATGCAAACAGAGATCTAAGAGCACCACCTGCAACACAAAGCTCCTTCCATGACCAGTGCTTCTGTGAAGCATAATAAATGCAGAAGGTCCCCAATTTGCAAGTCTTTTAGGCAATGGAGAAGACCTCCTTCTTCAAACATACAACTTTTATATATCTAAAACTTGTTTTTTGTTATTTGTTTTGAAGCTTTTAAAGATCACGCTTAACAGGGGTTAAAACCCCTGGGGCATGCATGTTTCTTCTAAGAGACATCTTCGAAGATATGTACTTAAAACTTACCCTGCCACAGAAGAAACACCAAAACACAGGAGGAGGAGCACCATACTCATAATAAGGCAAAGACAACAATTTGGAAAGTGAACAAGGGAAATGAGGGAGAGCTAAAGTCAGCAATACAATCAGAAGCTATATCAGTGTAATGTGTGGTATCATGGAGCTGCTAAGTTGCCACACAACCAGGAACACATCTTGGGAAGAGAGAAAGCCTCGTTTGGCTCAAGGACCACTTTCCCCTTAGGGAAATGAGATAAGGTCTGCCACAGTCTGATGCCATGGCCAAGGATTCCTTGTGCAGTTACTCAGAAGCAATGTGTCTTCAGTTTGCCAGCTGCAACAGAAGTTGTGAATGGCACCTTGGCAGGAGGGACTCATGCTGGAGAAAGCACAGAAAATGCATCATTATGTCCCTGGTTTTCTGAAGAGTACCTTGTCTGCTCAGTCAGACAGCAGGATCTGGGCTGACAGTCTGCTCTTGTTTTCTAAATCACATTTTAGAGATTATGTAAGTCCTTCATTCAGACTGGCAAGATCTGATAAGATGACTCATGCTTAATAACTTGATAACATGATAACTCTGAAATCATACAGTAACTAGCAAAAACATGATGTAGCTTCAATGTGACCTACACCAGTATTTTAACTGTATTACAGAAGCCTTGATCTTCCGCAGCACTTTTCTGCAGTTCAAAGGCTACAGATATCTAATTGAGAGTGAAGCATGTCTGGGTGCTGGAAATTCACTGCAGCTATCTGGACCATCAAGGAAGAGTCAAATTTTAAGGCTTTTTTAGACTTTACAACCTAATTTAATTTACAATGTACCACTACAATAACTAATGTGGACAGAATGTGTGCCGTGCAAGAAAGTGCTATTGCAAAACCATGCCTTGATTTCTGTTAATGCATTAAGGGGAACACCATTTGATTTGGGAAAGGCAGTATTTTCTGTATCCAGAACCAGAGTTTTGCCATAGTAAATCCATTTGATGACCAAAGGGCAATGAAAAATAGCAACATTTAAAGAATAGCCCTCCTTCATATTCTAAGATGGGACTTGGCTTAGCTACTTTAATGCAGACAAAATTCTTCCTGATTTGCACAGAGCAAGAGGCCTTTTATGATGCAGCGGAGATGCACCAGGCAAGTCCCAGGAGCAATAGCAGTTGGTAGCTGTCCAACATGAACCCTTTTGTTTATCCCGTGAAAAGAATTAACAGACACCAGGGGGGAGGAGAGATCTGGCTACCTCAACTACATTTCCTCTTTTGGCTCCTTGCACACGAAAGTGATAGACTGGAGTTTTGGTTAGGACCTTATGGAAGGTTCCTCAGGACTAAAAAGGAATTCTGTGGTATGGCTCCCTCTGAAAGGAGGCAACAGAGGTGAGGATGCAGTGAAGGAACTGAATGCAAAAAAATGGGATGATGTAGAGGTGTGGAGTGGGAAATGGGTGTCCTCCAGCAAAGTCTGTACACAGGAACATGCATTTGGTGGACTGACAGCTCAGGGAGGTTGATAGGTGCATTTTTTTGTAAAGGAGGAAAAAATCTTGTTGGGATTCTGTGCATCCACAGAACCCCAAGTAGTTAGCAATGGATTGCCTTCCTAGGGTAATCTTAGATAAGTTGATTCACACTAACTTGCATCACACATATCTATGTTTGAAATTCTATTATCATTACTGATTATTAATACTTCCACACTGATTCTTTTCAAGGGAACAATATAGCCAGGACTACATTAACAGCCCCCGTGGGACATGATGTCAAGGCTGATACTACTGAAAATTTTCTAAAGGTTCAAGATTCTCAAGTAAGAATACAATGCAAAATTTACTTCTGTTAATAATAAAAAATAATTGTTCTAAGCAGACAGCTGTATGAAAACTAAAAACTGAATCCTAAAACATTGAAAGACAGGTGTAAAAAAACCTGCATTTACTCATTTTACATGGCATGGATTTCCAACTAACCTTACAGCAGCTGAAACCTGCTGAAAGTGTTTTTATGGAGAAGCAATGTTTTGTCAGCTTCAATATTAAAAAAAGCTTTGAAAGCAGTTGGGCTCTGTTATGCAACAGGGTCATTGGTAGGGAGACAGAAAACATGATTTGAGACCTCTTGATCATGAGACAAACAGCACATTTTGTTGTTAGGAACTCCCTTATATAGGAAGTTCAAAACTCCTGGTTCTAGACACTCCTTGGTCAGGGTCTTAGCCCTGCCCAGCTCCTTGACCAGTGATATGTCTGCTCTCTGGAGCTGCCTAGGATTGGTTGAGGCCTCTGCACGAGCTCTCCCATTCACCCAGGGAGCTCTAGAACAAGCCAGATCAGCCGAGTTGGGTCTGTTATGATCAGACTCATAATATCCAGCTGTAAACCAGCTGTATATTGCTATAGGGCTCTGCTTTCTCATACTCGCAAAAGAAGCTCAGAATATTTTAAATCCTCTCTGTTTTCAGTCTCTTCATCCTCTATGAACTCACTAGGCTATTACTCCATCACCATGTGAAGGGGAAGCATTTCTTCATTTTTTGAAAGGCCTATCTTTCCACACTTAAAAACACTGTGTATTAAAGGTTTTGCCACCACAGTGTAAGTATCTATCTAATTCAAGATTTTAGCTAATGGACAATTCTCTTATTACTAGAATTTCTTAACCCAAATGTTTAGCATTGAGAAATGACTGAGGTCAATAACAGCAGAAATCCAAGTGTAAATTCATTCACAGAGGCAGAGTAGTACTGAAGTCCCCACAAAGGCCTGCTGCTGTTCCACAGGCCCTGGTAGCCATCAATCAGGGATCACCTGTATATTCTCTTTCACAAAATAAGATGCTGAAGTAAACTCAGCAGGAGCTGTAGCCTTGTCCAGATAGCACCTGCAAATGCTGGGGGCCCCAGCCACACAACAGAGCACCCAAAATCACACCACTGCTAATCACCTTGCCTGCTATCTCCTATGAGAGGACTCCTGCTAACATTGGAGTTAAAGCTCAGCCTCTTTGCCCCAGTGTTTTGATTTCTTAACTGATGTTGCTAAGGAGGTCATCAAGATGACAAAGGACCAGGACAGACAACCAAAACAGACCAGCAAACTGGAAGGAATGGGAATAGGGAATGTGTATTTTCTCTGATTTTTGATTTCTGGAATACAAAACTTCCATGACAACTCAAATATTATTTGATTTACTTTCTGCTTGAAATAAAGGCTATGAAGCAAGAAGAAGTGAGAAAGTGAGAAGAGAGAGAGTGAGAGAGAGAGAAAGCACATAGAAAACAATAATATCTTATAGGCAAGGTATGAATCCAGTAGTTTACGCAGTTCAGCATGGGGGGAAGGGGTTGACTTCCACCTCTGATACAAACTGTATACGGCTCCTTTACTTAGGAAAACATTTTTTTAATTGTCTCTTCAGGAAACAAAAGGGCATACATTACAGAGGAACCGCTCACAAATCCTGGCAAGTTCTGCAAGCCTGTGAGGTAGTTTGGCAATGTCATTCTTAAGCTAGTGAGTAATTTCTCCAGCTACGCTTATTTGTCACTTAACACAGTCTCTGGATGGTGTCTTCAAGGGAAAAAGAACCTCTCACCTCAACAAAATCAGTATTTTCAACTTATGTAAGGTTATGCTGTTTGTCTGTGATTTTAGCTCTGTAAGAAGTAATTTAGAAATAAACAGGGGTACACAGTAGGAACAAAACAAAACCTTCATGCTAATTTTCCACCTCCACAATTCTAGGATCCCAAATTTTACATAAATTCAGTCATTTATGTGTAGCAAGTTCCTTCCCTCTTGTGTGTCTGAGAGATTTTGTGCTTTTATTTTGGGCTTTCAGAAATCAGTAGGAGCTCTGCTGCTGAATAAGCAGGCTTTACTCTCAATGAACCACAATTACAATTCCTACCAATAGCAAACAGCACCAAGAATGCTTTCCTGAGAGAGGGGCTCAGAGTGTAGTAGGAAGAAGAAAAACCAAAACATTTGTTTCTGGGCAAATAATGCTGTACTCCATTCAGAAAAACGTCATGGTTGTCTGTCACATTTACTCCACAAGGCTGCAGCTCTTTCTAAGTTGATGTTTAGTCTTCAGGATGCTTTCCTTGCCAAGTGTGGCACGCCTTCAGCTGCAGCTGTCATCAAGGCAAGCCAGAGCAAAGCAGCAAAACTTGTTTGCTGGAGAAACTCCTTCAGCTGGCTCGGACAGTGTTTGTGGTTTCCTCACCTTTTCATGTGGAAGACTATCACAGGATTAAGAACCTCCCCAGGCTCTGCCTCATTCACAAAGTAAAATGATTCACCCCTTGACTGCAGAATTGACTAAGCAACAGTTTGGGGGCTCAGTCCTTAATCTGAATGTAATGCTACAGGCACCACTGCTTCTAGTTTTGTAATCTTTTTTCCCCAGCACCTACTAAACAGGACATATGTGAGCCCTGCTCTTGGACAGTGTGGCTTAAGGGTCACAGGGAGACCAAAAGAGAACCAGGAGAAGCAGCTGAAAAGGGAGCAGAACAGATGGTGCAGGAAACCTGATCAATCTGAGCAAGATCTTGTACGTAAGAACCTCTCTATTACCTACATCCCAAAATCTCAATTAAGCTTCCTGAGACTGACCTATTTCTCACTCTTTATTCCCCAGCCCATTGTGATTCTTTTGATAATTCCTCAAACATATTAAATCCTTAACATGAATCCCTGACCAAGCCACCTCCTGTGCTGGTGCTTCCCTGCCCTGAGTTTCAGTCCTCAGGAATATAGGCCTGATTTGGTTGTTCTCATTTGCAGGGTGTAGGATCATCTGAGAATGGTACAGAAGTGCGCAGGACTGTTTCTCTTTGCTGAGGAAGGTTCTCCCTTCCAAGGACCATGTCTGAAAGGGAAGTGACTTTTCTACAGTTCATGACTGTATCTGCAAAGTTGCTGAGTACCTCCAGCTCCAGAGAAGTCAAAGCACTTGGCAGTGCTATGTTTCCTCTTTTTTACCCTGTGTCTTCCTTATGCATGTCATAATGGACATGTTCTGCCATGCTCTTCACAGAGGCTCTGCAGCACTAATGTAGTCCTGTAAAATATCAACACTCCACACTACTTACAACTGAGCAGTGCACAGCTGAACCCAGAAAAGATTTTAGAATTTTGATAGCACCAAATCCTGCCTGTTCAATTCAATGTTTGGCAAGTACACACCTGAAACTTTCTCTCAAAGTCTCAATGAAACATACCTGATTTTGTTAACAAAGATACTTCTCACTGTGATCTGCAACAAAGACCTGAGAATGGACTCTCTGGCCTAGCTTAAAAAAACTTCAGACTGCCAAATTAAAGCAAGTTTTAGAACTAGCAGTTCTGCAAACTTACACATTGTTAGATGAACTGTCCAATGACCATTACGTACCCCTGGATTAGTGAGCAGAAAAAAGTGTGGCAAGAGCAAACATATTCAGTTACACTCATGCCTTTCTCCACTAGCAGCAATGGAGGTGATGAAGCAAGAATGATAGTAAGTGCAAAATCCATCCTGGATTTCCAAGCACTTGGAAAACTGTGTAACTGTGATTTGTGTGAATTTGGCTCTACCTTCCACTAAGGTTAGAATGGGTCTGATACTGAACCTTTCCACATCTTCAAACAAAACCCATCCTTTTCAAAAAGTATCTTTCAACAGCAAAGGCAAAATGCATGTTTCCACCTCTAACATTTTTACTGTTGCAGTGTTCCTTGTTTCTTGAGTACAGGTAGGACTACCTTTGCACAGAAAGAAACAGCTGTTGTGGTGCACCCAAGCTATCCACCATCAAATTTGATTAGAAGAGCTTAATATCCACTGAGGTGAAGACTCTATTGAGTGCAGTGGCCATTTAACCGGGTCCAAAATGTCTTTTCTGTGAGGTTGGACATATCCAAGGAATATCCAATGTTACTGCAGCCACTTCCCTTGATGGATGAATTTCAGACAGGCTGGATAGATGGGCTGAGGCCAGTTGTATGAGGTTCAGCTAGACCAAGCGTTAACTCCTGCACTTTGGCCACAACAAGCCCATGTAGTGCAACAGGCTGGGGACAGAGTGGCTGGAAAGCTGCCCAGTGGAAAAGGATCCAAGGATGCTGGTCAACAGCAGCTGAACATGAGGCAGAATATGCCCAGCTGGCCAAGAAGGACAGTGGCATCCTGGCCTGTATCAGCAGTAGTGTGGCCAGCAGGAGCAAGGCAGTGACTGTCCCTGTGTACTTGCCACTGGTGAGGCCGTTCCTCAAGTGCTGTATTCAGTTTTGGGCCCCTCACTACAAGAAAGATGCTGAGGTGCTGGAGTGTGTCCTGAGAAGGGCAAAGGAGCTGGGAAAGGGTATGGAGCACAGGTCTGAAGAGAACTGGCTGAGGGAGCTGGGGCTGTTTAATTTGGAGAAAAGGAGGCTCAGGGAAGACCTTATCACTACAATTCTGCAACTCTGAAAGGAGGGTGTAGCCAGACAACTATCAAGAAAATAAGAAGACATAGCCTCAAGGGGTTCAGGTTGGACATTAAGAATTTCTTCACAGAAAGGGGGACTAAACATTGGAATGGGCTGCCCTGGGAGGTGATGGAGTCACCATCCCTGGAGGTGTTTAAGATTGGATGTGGCACTTAGTGCCACAAGTATTGCACTTGATGTTATCAGAGATCTTTTTCAAACTGACAGATTCTGTGATTCTGTAATTTTTATTTCTGTGTTTTAAAAAGCCCAGACTGATGAAAATATGTCTCTACACTCACATAATTTTTTCATCATTGTTTTTGATAACATTTTTTACTTCAGTCACCAGTACTTAATCCCTTTAGCAATCTAGATTCTCTTGCTTTGAGTTCACATCTTGTCTACCAAAACATAAAAATCAAAAAATAAGACCTCTTACTCAATTTTTCTCAACCTAGTATCTCTTATAAGTGCTAGAAATTCTTGCCTCCACTTTTAATGACTCCAACCTGTGTTTTATACAGAGCTGGCATCATCACTCAGAGCAAGCTGAGTAGGGTGCTGAGGTGATAACAGCAATAAGACTTTCCAGAGAAAAAAAGATGGCCCTGATTTTGCTTTTGCCAAAAGTGGGTATTGCAATAACCAAGCAGAGACTCTCAGGTACACCAATACTCAATGCAGAGCCTCTGGGGTAAAACCTGCTCTGGGAAGAGACAAAAATGATAGTGACAAGGAACTCTGCATCCAGTCAATGCCTTAATAGTTAAACAGCTCTGCTGCAGCAGTGTCAGGGTGAAAACCTGATATTCACGGTGCCTCCATGAGCTTTGTCAATATGAGTGTACAAGGCAACATCAGCATAAATATGATGGTGACAACAATGTACGTTGGTACACCATGCAACCAGTGCTACAACACAGAGGAGTACTGGAGAAGATGTCTGTGCATCAGGATTAGTAAAACATAGCAGAGAGTTTTACTGTAGCCTCAAGTCAATCTCTCATATTTTATTTTCTATGTATTCAGCAAAGACATTTTAAAAGAAAGAATGTATCTTCTGGGAAAACATTTCTGAAAAGTATATCAATGATAATATTTTAAGGTCCTGAGCACTTGAAAAAAATAGCCTGTATTTTACTGCAGCTACCAGAGAGCTTATCTATCATGGATTGGTTATTTTATGTTTTATTAGAATTTGTTCCAAAATTGCATCTGCCTTCACACCATTTCTCATAGTGACCTGAGACTAAAACTGCATTATATCAAAGACAGTAGGATTGGTCTCAGCTTGCAGTTCACAATCATTCTTTAATGGAGAAATTGCATCTCACATTTGGAAAATGTTTAAAAGATATAATTTCCTGAGTTTACAACAAAGTGTGGGTACCCTCTCTAACTTTAGAATTACAATGAGAAGAATCAAACACACACAGCCTGAAGGCAAGATGTTTTCCCTGGCTCTTAGTTTTCCTAGAAATTATATTCAGAGAAAGCCTGCACATGATTTACTGAAAAGAAAACAGGAATATTAACATTGACTTGCACAAAAATTATGAAGACCAAACTCCCACATATTCACAGAGGGAAACCAATGCCTTCAGTTCCAGACCAAACAACTTAACTGTTCCATGCTATTCCTCACAAGCAAACACAAGCAGCTTCTGTGGATGAAAGGCTTTACTGTGCCAGATTTGATTTGTATTTTTGATTTGTAAGATTTCTTTCATTTCAGAGCATTTCTAAGCCAATTAAAAATTGCAATAGTGCTGCTATAGCAATACTGTAAACATGCATTACTTGGCTAAAAAGTGCGAGTGAAATGACACTATTAACCACCTATGAAAAACTGAGGTTTATTTCCTACAGAAATCAGAAAAAATGTAGAAGCTCAGCATTTCTGTGTAAGGAGGAAACTTCATTTCCTTTACTAGAATTTAAGTGTTTAGGTTTTTCCTTTTTTTAACACAGAGGTAGTTTGGGACGTTAAATGATTGTCCAAGGACTTAATTCTCAGCAAGAAAAACTGGTTTTTGAAGAGTCTTTAGAGTGTGCTTTTTGAAGTATCAACAATTATTGTTATCACTGAACTATTGGCTTCACTCTGAGGTCGTGTCCTGCAGCTGCTTTTTTAAATCTTAAAAAAAAAAAAAAACAAAAAAAAAAAACAGTCTCAGAGAAAAGAGTTGTTCTTGGCAAACAATTCTGAAAAAAAGTACTAGAAACTTAAAGATAGTAGATTATTCCATGAACTGGCTCATATCCAACTGTGTTTAACAGATCATATGCAACTGAGTCCCTAATAAAAGTTCCTAGACCTGATTTTGACATAATGTAGAAAAAACAGTGATAAAAAAGCTGCCCTAGAAATGAGCTAGCAAAGATTTTCATTCAAATGTAAGCCAGAGAAAAATACAGGGTAACATCCTGTAGCTGACAGCCAGAGGACAAAAAGATTAGAAATGCTTCACTCAACTACATACCAAGTTTCCTTTTATCCCTAGAAACATATCTAGCTGTGTGCCTCTAACATAATATCATTGATCAGTTGAGATTAAAACATGACATGACATCAAGAGATTGATGTCTCATGGTGCTTACCCACAAACAGGTGAGGGGTTGGTGGCAATCCCACAGGAGCAAGCAGCCTGACTGACTATTCTCCTGATGGAGAAGATGGTGAATGGAACATCCAGAGATCTTAGAGACTGAGGCTACCCAGGCCACTCTGCATGCCACATGAAAACTTGCTGGTCTGAGTTCAGTGGGGCTGGAACCATGGAGGCTTCAAAAGCTGTACGTGTACAGCCCTTTAATATTGGCTGGCTCCATCAACTCAGGCCTCAGTTCTTAAAAGCATTAATGTAATCAAAAGCACTGAATGGAATCTTCAGAGGTCTAGATAAACTAAACATCTATAAAATCTGACCCGGAGGATCTGAAAATCTGACAAAGCTCTAACTAGGCCAGTATTGGAGCTTTGGCCAAAAGAATTAAATGCATGTTCTCAAGCAAGCACGGTTCTTATTAACATCAGTGCAGGACTTGGCATGCGCAACATGTAGATATAGGGAAGGTGCATGATTAAAAAATAGAGAGAGAGACTCCAGAATATTCAACTGGCATGTAAAAGACTTTGGAAGAAGAGCTCTACCTATTAGAGAGGACTCTTACATCTTACAAACTCTCACTTATTTCCTCTGAGAGATTCAAAACCTGAACTGTAGCCTTTGGACAACTGAAGTTCAAATCAACATGCTACATACACTGCTGTATGTTTGGCAAAGTAAGCAAAAACAAGGCTGAATAAATCACAGGACCAGTAAAGTGGATACAGGTGTGTAAGAAAAAACGTTCATATATGGTTGGATGTATTGTTACATAGTTGCATCACATCTCTTCATTAACCTGTGGATGCCCCATTCCTGTCCTTTGGCCAGGTGGGATGGGGCTCTGAGGAACCTGATCTAGTGAGTGGCACGTCCATAGCAGAGGGGGTTGGATCTAGGTCTTTAAGTCCCTTCCAACCCAAACCATTCTATGATTCTGTGATTCATTAAAGTCTGTTCTTGTTATGCTTTATTAGTACTGGACTTACTGGACAAAAATAGATGAGGAAATTCCTTCCAAAATTACCCATTTCTGTTCATACTGGTTCATTCCACTAGAGTGAGAAATGGCCACAGTCAAAATGCATGCTAGTATGAACAGCTAAATAAAACTAATTACAAGCAGGATAGGAATTTATTGTAAGGTATACACCTCCAAAGCAAACTTTTAACTTTCAAGAAATGCATCCTGACAAACTTCTTAGTCTCCAGAAAGATAACTTTAAAAAAAAAGTTAAAAATTCCATTTTTTCCATCTGTGATCCCCTCTCCTCTCCTTGCGAAGAATAACTAAGGATCACACTGTGGGTAACACAGAGCTTTCTAACATACTAATTATTAATCTACTCTTAAAAAAAATTCTGCAAGACATGCACAGATTTCATACTCATTCATTCAACTGTGTCATGGTGTATATTTGCATTTAAAACCAGTCAGATCTCTTACACACAGCAGACATCTGGACATGTCTTGTTTGAAGAAATAAAACAGAACCTAGATAGTGAGGAATGACACAGGGTCTTATTTAGAAATTAGAACCCAAAATAAAAAGGAGAGAGGGTGAAAAAGAACATGCTGACATTTATACAGAATGTAAGGGTACTGAACTGCCCTGACCAGTTTTCTTTAATTTCTGCTGATGTTTTTCCAACCGTATTTCATTGGCAATGCACTTAGTTTCATCTCCTCTCAGAAAGAGTTGTTTCAGTCAAAGCACCTGATTATTTACTAGTACATTGAGTTCAAAACAGAAAAATCTGTACTCTGAATTCTTGTATTGAACACCCTTGAAGTGTCTGAAAACAAGGCTCTTTTCTTCCAGTTGCAAAGTGTTACCACTGAGATAGAGTCAGGGGGGTGGCAGTGAAAATTACTACCACCAAACTCAGCAGTGATGATGTTGTCACATCTCTCTAGATAGCAGCACTTCTGAATTTGCCAAGGCAAAACATCCTCTATCCCTTCTGGGAATTGTCAGTGCTGGAGCAACCTCAGAAAGAAGCCAGAGGGACAATTATCCCTTGCCTGACACCACATCTGAGTCTTGAGCTGAATTTCACGTTGTTTTGCACTGACAGTATTTCACCTTCACCTGCAGGCATCTCAGCAGTCACTGTGCTACATACAAGGCAGGAGAAAACAGAATCCTCCAGATCTGAATGGCAGCTCCTGTCATATGTTCACACATGCACTTCCACCTGCCCAATTGCAAGTAAAAGGTGCATGTTGGAACCAAAGAGGAAGATGGAAGTGCTGATTTGCTGTATTGCACTAAGAAGTTAGTTAATTTTGCACAGTAACTATTTAGTGCAATACAACACTGATTGAGTATTACCACTGAAAAATATCCCTGCTGTGTTCCATTTCCAAACCCTTCTGATGCTGTGAGTGCAGTCTAAGGTTTCAATAGCATTTGTATGACACTACATTGAAGGGTCAGATCAAGCTGGCATCTCCAGCCACAGTCTCATGATGTCTGCAAAGGCAAAGAATGCTGTGAACTAACCCTTAGCAAAGCAGACCCCTATGTGGGGACTTTGCTGGTGTGCCAAATGGAAGGGCACATTTCACTTACTGTCCTGGGAGGCTCAACATGCCCCTGTCCTGGCTAGACAGAAGGTTGGGCACAATTTCTGACCCACGCTTTCCTGCAGCAGCAGCAGCAGAACAAGAAATTCTGCCATGCACAACAGGTCAACACTTTTAAGTCTTGTAGGGCAGATATACATGCTGCTCCTTGTATCATCTACACTATGGACAAGATGATCTTTCTACAATTACCTTTTAAAATGTAACCATTTCATTAGAGCAGAAATGTTGGCTTCTGATGAGGCTGAACGCTGGCACTTCTGTGTTACTATTTGTAGCCATGTAACTGCCCATGTCCATGGAAAAAATGGCACAGAAACAAAGTATTCAAAGGCTTTATAAAACACAAGACATTTGAGAAGTCTGAGCAACCCAAATTGCATTTGCAAAGGGGGAAGCTCCACAGTTTCATAAGGCCCAGCAGCAGCATGAAACAAAACTGAACACCTCTGCTCCCCCTTTAAATGTCCTTTATGAAACTGCTTTTAGACCAGTTAAAAACATGAAGCAGGTCCTTCCATTTGGCCCTTGGAGATGGATGGAAGTGTGTCTACCTTTGCTATAACCAGGTGTCGTTTCAAGCTGCACCACAGCGCACAACAGAGGACTCTTATTCCTGTGGTTGCTAAAGCAAGCAAAATTGCTGAGAGACATGAAGAGAATTTAGCCTACTTGCTGTCTGCTAGACTGGAACAAATGGACTTAGGAATACTTCTAAATGAGATGCAAACAAAAATAAAGCCTCTCACATTCTAAAAGGCCTGTGGTTAGAATAGCTGTGCAATACAAGGATAAATCTGCCAAAGACAAAAAGGGAAGAAATTAAAATCTCTTGGCTGCACAGTTCTGGAAGATGATAGATAGGGAAAAGGCAGTCAAAAGATTTCTCTCTCTGCAGCACAGCTGTGCAAGTTAAACATTTCATACCTAAGAGCACTGTATTTGGTATCTAGCCATTAAATTTTGTTGTAAATGTAAAGCTTCTGGTTGCTCTTGTCCAGAGTCCAGTCCTGCAGACTAGGGAAGATGGACAGTGAAGGGCAAGGGGAAGGAGAGCAGTCTCTATGACAAATGCACCATTTGGCAGACAGGATTAGTTCTGTGCCAGTAACTAAAAGTGGTGCTTGAGCCAACCATGTGAAGATACAAGACAAGCAGAAGAAACCCACTCTGGCATTGCTTTCCAGTGCATGGATATCACTCAGGCCAGTGGCAAAAGGTGAGAGCACTGGAAACTACCTTGCCACTAGGCAAATAGTGCTTGGTGAGACTGACCTGCTCACCCGGGGGGCTGCAAATGCCTATCACTCAAACATGGTGCAAAGCTGAACCACAGACACCACTGGGCAGTATGCAATGATGGGGCTGCATTTATTAGCTTCATGCTTTACCAACAACCTGTTCACTTCCTTTACCTATGGAGCATTTGTGAAGCTAGTAATGTACAAAGTCTATGGCACCAGCAATTAACATTAGGAAAATACTGATTTAAGAAATGAATGTAAGCAAAAGGCTACCAAAATCCGCCAAACACAGACATATATTTAAATGAATGTCCATAAAGGAGACAAATGGTAATGTCTAAACCACTGCATTTAGCTTCTCAGTGAAACAGAGCAGCACTGTCACCTGCCTCTGCTTCCACAGAAAGTTAAAGACCAATTTTAAAAATTTCTATTAAGAAATACACTCTTAACCCAGATGTTTAAATCAAATACTCACTGCCAGTTTCAGCAAAGGTCACATGTGCCTGTAAGTTTCTTACTTCTTCTTCATAGCATCTGACTGCTATAATTTGTAGTCAACACTTGTAGTAGTTTTACCATTTGGCATATAAGCATGCAGAAATACGTGAGCCATCTAGATCCATCCAGAGGGACTGATAGTAGGTAGCATGAAGGATTCCAGCATGGTTCAATTTCATCAGCTTCCTTCAGCACCTGCACCTTCCACATGCATGCACATGCTGCTGCCATGCATGTCACTGCCAAGTGCCATTCCCAGTCGACAGTCCTATGCCAGATCCTGAGTGATGCACAGTGAGGGCACTCACTTGATCTTCCTTGTACCTTCGCATTAATGGCACACTAAATTCCTTTGCCACTAAGGTTAGCAAACAAGATGTAACTCACTAGTGTGATAGTTTGCACAGTCTTGAAAGCAGAGGGGATTTTGGTCAGGTGCAAGAGCTGGAGCAGCGTGTGTTCTCCATGCCACGCAGCATAGAGGGAGAGTTGGGAGCTATCTTGGTGAGCTTGGCATGCATAGATGCCCGCAAAATTAAATTCACAATTCTTTTAGACCTTCTTAAACCACTCTTATGACAGAAAAATCAAGATTGCCCTTTATGGCGGTTTCTAGAAAACATTCTCTGTTAACTGTAAAACATTAGCTGGCAACCAGACAGGTCAAGGGTTTTATTTACAGCAGCAGTTCCTGAAAAACTGTTCTCTCCACCAGTCTCAGACTTCCCACTCACAACCCACTCAATCCCCAGCATGCACATCAGCAAACTTTATGAACACAAAACGAAATAGAATAAAACAGGATTTTGTCACAACAAATACTGTCTTGCTGCAACTGTCTACCCAGTTACTCTGTACTCCTCTAGCATAACAAGCAAATGCATCCCATAAGAAAGCACAAAATAACTTTCTGCCAGCAAAATGCAGGCATATTTCTTTGCATGGACAAACCTGGTGGCTTGCATGCTGCAAGTGCAGTAAAGTGCATAAGATTCACATGCACTACACACATCAAGCTGCATTTCCTGACAAGCATCAGGGAGCACTAGGCAGCCCTTGCATTGCCCATTTTTAATTTTTGCTGTTTAGCTGTACCCCCTTTCTCCTCAAGGTATCACTAAGACACCAGCCTCAAAAAGACATTGCTAAATATTGTTGTCTCCTCTTACTAGGAAAATACCATTGCTTTAACCCTGTCTGTGGGGAAGGATTTTTTGTGTCTCATTTCCACCACAGGGGTTGCTGGATGGACAGTGAACAGAATCAAAACAGGCTATTCCAAACTGCACCATTCTAGAGGGAACTGTAGTCTCCTGCCCAGAGAATCTGATTCAAAATCTGGCTTTCTCTTGAGAGATTTATACCAAAATACAGTACGCTCCTTCAGGAAGCAGCAGTCTTGAGCCACATGGCTTTTGAGGAAAACGCACTTTTAAAGTTCCACTACATCCTCCCACCTAAATACCACTGTGGCATGTAATCACCTCATTGTCTGGTGCACTGGATAGTTCCTTCCATCATATTTTCTCCGACTTGAGGGGCTGGAAACTTCTTTGTATTTTTTGAGTTATTTTCATCCTTCTCTCATTCTTTTTCTAAGGATATTACTCACACCTATTCTTCAGAGTTCTCAAGCAAAGTAGATTTTCAAAACTTCAGCGTTTTTTCCCCTCCACAGTATATTCTGATAATGAACTACCTCAAGACTTGAGTCAGCAGTGCCCTGGCAGCCAGGAGGGCCACCTTTGTCCTGTGGGGCATCAGGCACAGCATCGCCAGCTGGGCAAGGGAGGGGATTGTCCCACTGTGCTCTGCACTGGGGTGGCCTCAACCTTGAGTGCTGGGGGCAGTTTTGGGTGCTGCAATACAAATAAAACACAAAGGTAATATAGAGCATCCAAAGAAAGGCCATGAGGATGGTGAAGGGTTTGAAGGCAAAGCCATATGAAAAATGGCTGAGGTAAGTTGGTCTGTTCAGCCTGGAGAAGAGGAGACTGAGGGGAGACCTCACTGCAGTTACAACTTCCTCATGAGAGGAAACAGAGGAGCAAGTACTGATTTCTTCTCTGTGGTGACCAGTGACAGGACTCAAAGAAAAAACATGAAGCTGAGTCAGGGGAGGTTTAGGTTGGATATTAGAAAAAGTTCTTCACCCTGAAGGTGGTTGGGCACTGGAAGAGGCTCCCCAGGGAAGTGGTCACAGCAACAGCCTGACAGAGTTCAAGAAGTGTTTGGACAATGCTCAGGCACATGGTGTGACTCTTAGGGTATCTTGCACAGGGTCAGGAGCTGGACTTAATTATCCTTGAGGGTCCCTTCCAACCTACATATTCTACAGTTCTGTCAGTCTATGAAAACTGTCTTCCTGCAGTTTCCTGCCCTCAGAGCACAGAAATATTGGTTTCTTACAGCAGCTGATCATAAATTCTGCTTTTCACTGCCTTGATATAAAATACTGGTACCATTGCACACTGGAGTCAACTTCCAAATGCAAATTTTGCTTTTTAATGCCAGAACTATAGCCTTAGCAGAGAAAGCAAATTATCCAAAAAAAAAAAAAAAAAAAACCACAAACAAAGGAGTGGTTTACAAAATAAATGCTTTTCTCAAGCAACTCCTATACAGAAAGTCCAGACAGCACCTCCCTACTCTTCTGAATACTAGGCAGATGGTGTGAGTATCAGGTGTCTGCTCTACACTTCTATCAGATACAATAAATAATACACAACTAATGCAGAATATCAGTTTCATTCTGTTCCTACTTACTTAAGACTGCACTGCATGTATTACCTTATCTCTAGCTGAATGCAAAACATCTGCCCAAACCCATCACTGGAGACTGAATTAAATTCCCTTGGCAGTAATAATATTATATATGCAGCATGTATACCTAGTGCTGTCTTTTCTATTTTCTATCTTAAGCATCTTGGAAATGTAAAAGCAATTCAATTAGTTGCCTACTCAAATACTTTCTACCAAATAATCTAATGGGTCAAACCATGTGAAAAATGGTAGTGTCTCTTTCTTTTGTCAGTCCTCTGACAGAAACCAGGAAAAAAAAATACAACCCACACAACAAAACTAAGACATTGTTTATCAAATAATACATTAGCAGAAATTTTACTTTGATAACATCCTGAATTCTCAATTCCTTATAGTATAGTTATACATTCAGCAAAAGTGATACACTTTATTATTTTTGAGAAAGTATCTTGCACAAGCAAAGTATAATTAAAAGTAGCGCAGCATTTAATGAAAATGAAACCAGAAAGGATCACACTTGAACAACAGTCACAAGGGAAAACTGCCAGACCACTGATGGCTGTGAGAGTCTTTCAAAGTGGTCCTTAAGTAGAGATGAAAGGTGAATCAAGCAGATGAAAATGACCTATATAACGTAATTTACTTGACTTTCAATAAAACTTCAACAATACACCTCGTGCCTTGGGGAGAAGGCATTAATTCTCAAAAAAGCATTATGCAATGGGAGCAGCGGACCTTCCTGACAAAAGGCTCTGGTGTAAGTCATGGGGCCTGCGCTGGTTTTGGGCCAGGTAGAGTTAATTTTCTTTACAGTGGCTGGTAAGGGGCTGTCTTCTGCATCTGTGTTGAACACAGGGTTGATAATACAGAGATAGTTTTGTTATTGTGAAGTACTGAGTCCTGAACAACAGGCTCTGAGCAAAACTGACCTCTAGATGAACCTTGCAGCCAAATGTTATATGATATTTGTATCCACTCATTAGCAAAATATGCGCGATCATTAGCATTATGATATTTGTATCCCCTCATTAGTGGAATATGTAGTGTGATAAGAATGAATTTATCTTTCTGTGTTTAGAGGCTGGACACAGCCATGAAATCAGACATCTGGCCCTGTTTGGAGGTATATGGTCACAACCAGCTCCCTTGATTCCTCCTTGAGCTCTGGCCAGGTTTTGGGTAGAACCCAAGAGAAAGGTGAAACCAGATGTTTCTGCACTAGAAGGTACGTACGTTCGTTTATTCCACAATATAAAAGCTGGCCGCTCTCACAGAAAGATGGAAACCTCACTTACGAGTGGACACGCCATGTAGGATTTCCCAGTTACCAAGAGCGGCTCTCCAGTCCTTCAGTGTGACCAGGCTCCCCAGCTGATGTGTGGATCTGGATGTTGGTAAAGTACTAGGGTAACCAGTGTTGTATCTTTCTTAATCACTATAGGCAATCTTTTGTTGCAATGATTAAGTGCATGGCTTAGGTTATCCTTTTGTAATTCTCTGCTGTGATGAACTATAGTAAATCACACTTCTTCCTTAAAAGTTGGTGTATGTGTCTGTGGTACTGACCCTGCCCACTGTCAAAATGTTTTGCTGAGCCGGGCTTACACAGAGCCAAGGCCTTTTCTGCTTTTCATACTTCTGCTCTGGTGAGGAAGTTGGAGGTGTGTGAGAGGTTGGGAGGAGACACAGCTGGGGCAGGTGACCCCAGCTGACCAAAGGGATATTCCAGACCATATGACATCCTGCTCTGTACATAAAGCTGGGGAGAAGAGGGAGAAAGGGAGGAACATTTGAGTGATGGCATTTGTCTTCCCAACTAGGCATTACACACGATGGGGCCCTGCTCTCCTGGAGATGGCTGAACACCCATCTGCCTGTGGGAAGCAGTGAAATCATTTCTTGTTTTGCTTTCCTTGTGTGCAAAGTTTTGTTTTCCCTGTTAAACCACCTTTATCTCAACCCATGAATTTTCCAGCTTCTATACTTCTGATTCTCTCCCCAGTCTGGCTGGTGGGGAAGTGTGCTGGTTTAGCATGGATAGCAAGAACCAATTAGTGACTGGCTTTGAAATTGACAGCTAATATAGCCACTGGAGAAGAGATATGTCTCTGTGAACACACAGGGTTAAATATCCAAGAAATCTTGGGAAACTTCCTTTTTCCTCCCTGCCTTGGAAGAGGTATGCTGGTCCTGGCTTGGAGAATGGACTAAAATTTCCCTGTAACATATTTACCCCTTTTTTTTTAGGGGGATGCAGAGATCTAGTTATAGCTGTGGACAGATGTAACTGAGATATAATGGAGAATTTTGAACAGAGGAAGATAAACTTTGCTCCCAGGGGAAAAGAGACCTCTGTTCCTTGAGACAAAGATGATTTTGGAGATAGAGGAACTTTTGTTTTATACTAGAAGAGGTATCCTTAAACAGTCCCCTAGATAAGATGATATGGCTCATGAGTGCAGCTAACAGGAAAGCTGCTAAATTGGAGAGCTTCACAGTTTGCAGAGGTTTTTCTGGGTGGCTGCAGATTTGTGACAGGGGAGCCACCAGAGAACAGTTCTTTTCTTGTGAGGATGTCTCCATGGAAATTCTAAGAGAGACTCCTCTCCCTAAGAACTCATGAAAGATTATTTTAAGTGATGAAACTGACTGAAAATCACAGGTTTTGTCTCTTTATGTTGTTAGTGGGAAAGTGAACAGTTTGTGGGGAGGAGAAGTGTTTTTGAAAGTTTCATTTTGATTTTCATTCACTTCTTTTCTTTTCTCCTGGTCCTATCTCACAGAGGCAAAAAGTGTAAACACTCAGACCACTACACTAAATTCGGCAAATAGAAACAGGCAAACGTGAAACCACTACAGGGAGTGAGCAAGTGGCAGTGTGAGCATTGGCTGCTGGCTGGGGTGAAATCATGACAAGGGCCTGAGTCCAACCCTCCCAGCTGCTGGTTGGCTGTGAAGAAGCTTTTACACTAGCCAGAACTGCAGACCTCTGCCCAACCCAGTACCAGAAACATATTTCCTGGGATACCAGCCCTGGACAAAAAGTACAAAACCATAGGAAACTCATTGCACCTACAAACTGCTGTGTATAAACCTGACAACCCACGAAAACCCCAGAGGAATGTTAGGCTCCTCCACACAAAACCCCTGGTCCCTCTGCACAGCCAGGATGTTCCCACCTATTTACCCCCTATTAAGACTACCAAAGGCTGCCCTAGTTATATGAAAAGATTTGTGTGGTACCATCAAGGCATCCCTGTGTGTCCTGAAAGCCTTTCTACTGACTTGCCAAGCCAGTCCCCAAACCTTGGTAGTGATATCTGTAGGGGCCAGGGCAGAGTTTAATTTCTTCAAGCAAAGACTCCAGTTCCTTCTTCCTCACAGGAGTCTCAAGAGCTACATGCAGATGCTTCTCCATCTTACTGAGAAGTCCTGTCTGAAGAATGATGGGGGCACTGGTCTCCCTGATTTTTTCTGAAGAGCTACAGTCTCCAAAAAGTAAATAAACAAACAAAAAAAAAAACCCAACACACAAAAAAACCCCAGCTCAAGTCAGAAAAAGAAAGATTGACAACTCCCTTGGAACACATTAATGAAGATCACTGCCCAGTGCTCATTAGTTGTGGAATAAAGGACATTTGATGAAAGGGACAGACATAACCTAATATTACAAATTTACCCAGCTATGCTGGAGGGAACAAGCAAACTTATCTTCCAACATAGCACAATGTAGCAAGTAGTGAAATTCACAGGTGGAGGTAAACAAAGAAAGAGACCCAATAACTGATTTCTACATGTGCTCACTCAGACTTTCTGCTTTTTCATTGTACTAGGACAGCGGTAGTGCATCAACAGTAATGAAGTAAAACACAGAGCAATCTGCTTTGCTCTCACCTTGTTGAAAGGTATATTCCTTGTGCCCCATGTGGATCTCACAGCCGCAGACAGGGCACTGACATCAGGGCAGAGACACAAGGGGAACTGCCGCAATAAGGGAAACCAAAGCCTTTCACCAAAGGAGCAACTTCTCCTCCACAGGGAAAAAAAATCATTGATCCCACTGGACCAGTCCTGAGGCTTTAAAATACACACATGTACAATGGATTCATAGCTCTTTGTTTCATAAAGCCTGCTGAAGTGGTTCCAGGTTTTTACCTCCCCCACCTTTACAGTATTATCCCATGTAAATACTCCTGTGCCAGTTAAATGGTGTGTAAACTAAGCTAATCAAACACAGCCAAACTGTTTAATCAGTATCTAGGAGGTCAGCAGAGGTGACACAGTTTTAGAGATGCTTGACTGGAAAGAGGCGGCTTAGCTTACAGAGTTAACTATTCAACAGGAAGGCATTGAATGTTAACACACACAAACACAAAACACAATGGATAATCATGCATATCTTTGATATATGGATCTGAGTTGCTATTTTTCTTTGACTCCTGGCTAGACCAAAATAAATTTTGGCCATCTTTATGAGACTGTTCAAATGCATACAGCAAACACAGCATGTTAAAGCAGATGCAGCATATTGAGGAGAGCTCAATTTAAGTGCAGAATGTTACTTGCAAATAAGAGGCCGTGTGAATAACCAACCTCCATATAAATTGCCTGCTGCTATATTTCAGTAATGCTCCACTATATCATGGAGCTGTTCCAAAACATTACTTATTTGCGATGCTCAGTATAATGTATTATCTTGTGGTCAAAAACAAATGGTAAATCCAAATTTATTATTTTTTTTCCTCTGCCAGGCCACCTTTTTTCTTCCATACATGTAAACACCTTACTAAGAAAGGCTCCTGTACATTGCTATACTGACATCAGTCTCATTATTTCAGAATAGATTATTGAACCAGAGGAAAAAAGCTAACTGAAAGGTAGACCATTCAGGGAAAAAAAAAAAAAAAACCAGGAAAAAATGCTTAGAACTTAATTATCTAATAAAACTTGCAAGCATTAATTGACTAGTACTTCTGAGAGTTTAACTCACCTGTATTTTGCTGTATAGTATCATAATGCCTAATATGTTACAGGAATGAGCCCCTAGACTTTCTATGGTGAGACCAAGGGAAAAAAAAAGTCTACCTTCTATGTGTTTATACATATTGCATAATTTTGGGGCCTGTTTTACTCATCCCCACAATAAGTAATTTCTGTTCCTCAAATAAAGACAACTTTGTGAAAACAGAATATCTGACCCAGCTCTGCCCAGCCAAAAAATCTCTGTCACCAATATTTCAATAAAATCACACTGCCTGTTCAGCAAACACTTGTCACTGTGCCTGATTTTTAGGCTGATGCCAAACACCAGGGCAGACAAAATGGATGGAAAACTACATTGCTTATTCATAATTCATTGCTAATTCATAATATTGAGTTCAGAGAAAATTTGTAATTTATGGGGTTCTTAGCTGTACACTGCTATGAAGCAAAGCTCTGTGTACAGAAAATGGGACTTCATTGAAAAAGGTTGTGGAGACAAGTTATTTGCATGAGGCTTTTTTGCATGTCTTGGCTTGGAGGCACTAATCTTGTAAAGAGAATCTACATTGAAATGTGACTTGAAGTCTAGAAGATTTTGAAAATATCCACCTGACAGTGGATATTTAATAATAAATTGTTATAAACAGAAAACACATATAAACTCTACTTTTTAACTTGGTTATTTCCACAATAGTTATAGTAATAGTACTTTTGGAAATCAGAGATGCAAATGTTAAGCTTGAGTGGTTTGAAATTAAGTCATCAGCACTCATCAAGTCTGGTAAAATTGCTAGGATACACATATCTGGCAGACACTATGCCAACCACTTTACGGAACAGTTTCAATTGCAATTTACTGGTTACACAATAAATGTTTGCCTCCTGGGTTTAAAAAAATTAACACTGGCACTGTAAGACCTCAGTTTTTAAAAGCACACCCTTGTTTTCATAGTTACAGATCAGAAAGTTTTAAAAAAAAAGAAACCAGACATCATTCTTTCCCCTAACAGAGCTAAAAAAGACAGTATGAAATCTAAATTTTGAACAGGAAATGCTCACTTTCCTCATTAAACATGAAAAAAAGGATGACTATAAAAAGCTTTTAGTTACAACAAAATCTGAGCAAATATTTAACTTTAGAGTGTAGAGTGGCATGACCTGGTACAACTGCAGACTGCCATAGAGGACAATCCACATGATGGAAACCAGAAAACATCCCACTGCAAGAGTAGTTGGGCATCATCTGTACAAAGCTGGCTCAGCAGCAAGGATCAAAACCTCACAGATCAAAAAAAACCCAAAAAAGTGCCAGATTCTACATTTTGAGAATAGTTCATTAATTTTCTTTCCATCCTGCAATATTTTGCAAATTCCATGCTATGACATTTGGAGTGTTACCAGCTAAAATATGCTGGCTCCTTATGGTGTGTTGCAGCAGATTTTGCAAACTATCACAGGGCGATGAAGGTTTTCTCTACAGCTTTGGGAGAACACTTGTAACATAAATACACCCTCTCCCCTCCGTACTTAGACTCCAAAGATACCAGGAGTATAGAAATTACAGTCCATGACTTCAGGTTTAAGGAGAGGAGACAAACAGGAAAGTTACACTGCAACACCAAGCGCATACCAAAAGTTAATCTTTTCCTAATTTGGGGGAAAGATTAGCTCTCTCATTCTAAAAACTTGCCATGCACAACTGCATGGAAGTACCTGCTGTAGCCCACATAAAGTGTAAATACCATACTAGTGTGTGGTTCAACAAAACAGAGGAGTTTTCTCACTGTTCCAGTGCTTTTCTGCACCAGCATATCAGAGATCAGCACTGTGACAAGGACAAAGACAAAGATATGCCAGCTGAGAAGTGTTTTCATTTCACCACAGTGTTTTCCTCTTTATGCTTACACTGACATCTGTTATACTCTGCACACCTATTCCCATATCACACTGGCTAATGAGTATGTTTTGATGCCTAGCCCTGAGCTCCCCTCCTACCGAAAATTGTTCCTTGTCCCATCCACATTAGGCATAGAGGATAGTTACTCCCTTTCCTTTGCACACCATTATTTGTTTACTAACTAAATAACTAACTAGCTAACTAACTAAATAAATAAATAAATAAATAAATAAATAAATAAATAAATATTAAAAAAAAAAATTGCTACCCAGCTTGTAATGTCAGCATTTTCGTCTCCTAGCACAGAGCCAAACCCTGCATTTCACACCTCACATCCTCTCATCTCCAGCCCAGATCTCCAACCTGTTGAGATGATTTTGAAATTTGAGTCTGTGCTCCCACATCTGTGTGTCTCTGGCCTCATGCTCTGCACAAGTGCAATACAGAGAAAAGTGTGTTATTTCTTACACTGTATCATTCAGGAAAATACTGGATAGGACAGATTCCAGCAAAGCCACAGCTCCCTCATCCTATAAGTCAGACACCTTCCATGCAAGACCTCTCTTTTCTTTCTCATCTGACTATGGAACAAAACATGTTTAATAGCAACAACAACAACAATAATAATAATGATGATGATGATGATGAAGATTATGATGATGATGCATAATGATAAAGTGTATATACCATGCTAATAGACTATATTATATTTAATAATGCAGAATATAGAACAGAATTTCAAAATAAAATTATATTACTTATGTGTATTACTGATCTTATATATGTATATGTATTTATAAATAGGCATAATTTTATATTTGTATACTATTAATATCTATATATGACACACCTTTACATATTTATAAAATAAAACAGCAGCTATTTTGGGTCACTACTGAAGAACCTGTTAAGTGTAGTTTACAGCTCCTAAACCACAGTCTTTGAGCAGGTGGAAATTTACACCTGCAAAATAAATGTCTGGGTTCATCAGAGGCATACTAGAAACTCTGGTTTTTAACTGGAGACAGGGATGGGGAAAATAACAACTCCAAACAGGATAGCAGCCAAGCTCTGGCCTTTTCCAGGCAGCTGTTGTCTTGGCACTGCTCAAACCTATCTTGGCTTACAGCTAAGAGGTTATTTCCCTGCTCTCCCTGCCCACTTATTTGGTATCCCTTAGGACTTCCCAGCACAAAGGGGGTAGGAAAGTACCCCTCAGATTCGAAATATTTTTCAGATTTTTTTCAGATTCTAAAATGCCTTTGGTTAGAGATGCACTAAAACAACACTGATGATCCTTTAATAAGTAACAATTTTATTTGAACGAAAATTGACAAATGGTTACTCGCATGAAGGGACACCGTTAGGAAATGGCTGTATCCGTAAACTTCGCAATATGATAGGAGAAAGAGGAAGAAAGAGGATAGGGGGAGAGGGGAAGAGAAAAAAAAAGAAAAGAGATAGAGAGTGAGAGAGATCACAGGAGCTGGATTCAGCCAATGGGGGTCTTTGATGTCCTGAAGTCCCACACAGCGCAGCTCGCTGTCCTTTTTTACGTTGGTTGCTTCGGGCAACCTCCCCCTCATGCCCAAACAGGGCGGGGGGTGGCAGACAATTTATATGTAAATGAGCAGTATCAGGAGTAACAAAGAGATTACAAAGACTTAGGTCTTGCATGAGCGAGGAACAGGACCGTAGTCACTTCAGCATCACTCTATCTTTGGCTGATGCCAGCAATAAGGGTCTTCCAACTCCTCAGGCACAGCATCCACACATCTCATGGCGTGTTTCATTGTGTAGCTCCAGTTCCTTCCTTTAATTTCACTTTATTTCATTTAAAACCTCTCATCTATTAGATCATCGGTGGGTTTGCTTTTCTCCAGCCTTAACCCCATGAGGATAGACAGTGAAATTCGAAATTACTAAAACCAGTGGCTGCCAACTTTAAACATATTTTGAAAAAAAATGCTGCAGAAAATAATTGTATCTTGGAGACCTTTCTTGCCTATTTCTTTCGTGGAGATGCAGCTGTTCTTAGGTGAAGGGACTGAACAATCAAGCTTACAAACTATAGCATTGGTGATGCAAGAAAGCTTCCACTGGGCTAGATGAGAAGTAAAGTCTGGTGTACGTTTAGATGTTTGATCACTGCTATATGGTTACGTTCCTGTTTTCAAAAAATGTTGAGAGGTTTTTTTATGCCTGATTGTCCACACTGATCAAAGACACTGTGATCTTTACTGAAGATCACAGAGGAAAACAACAGGGCAGACCATACAAAAAAGGAAGAAATAAATTGATGAAATGAACAAACCTAGAGAGAAAATGGGACAGGAGTCCCTTTCCTCCCCTTATGTATTTCAGTTATCTTGGGTACTATTTGTAAAACACACATGTAAAATATTTAAGGTATTATGACCACTTTTAGAAAATAATTGCCTTGAACAATAGAAGTTAAAAGGAGGTCACAGTACTCAGTGATTCTAGCCCTGTGATTCTGCACTTAGAGGAAAACGTTTTTCCCTGCAACTTTTCACAGGGCTAAAATCCTAAGATGCCCGGGTCCAACTCATGTGATATCTCTAAGCTAACATCAGCCAAGTGAACAAGTTTCAGATCTTGCCTGTTCTTAAACAAAAAATAAGAAAAGGGAATGAAGTGTAAAAGAACTCTTCAGCAATACAAGGACAAAAACTTACTATGCAGAAAATGTGGAAAATACCTGTAATTGAGAATAGCCCCTAGATCACAAAGAGTAATTTCTTAGCACACAGGCAAAGCAGAGGCTCTAGAAAGATCAAACTAAACCCAGGACTTGAGACAGGTATTTTTCACCATCCGATTCTCAGAAGAAAACACAATACTGAAAGTTATCTGCTTACATCCTAGTTGTGTATGTATGACTGTGGCTAAATTACAACACATTCCCACCATGCTGAAAACACTTATTATTTCATTTGTTTCCATTTTTAATGCTTAAATTTGGACAGTCATATGACCTTTTAAATCTTTTATTTATTTCAGGAAAAACCCAGACAGTCAGTGGCCAGCTAGAAGTGTCATTCGGGAATCTCTGAGGTGTACTTGTTACCACAGAAACAACAGAGGACTGACACCCTGTAATTTCTGTCTTGCTAGAGAATTTACCAACCTGACTAGTAAATAAAGTTCATAAATCAACAAATCAGAACCAAGGTCAAGAAAATGAAGATGAAGCAGCTGGGCTCCATTAGTCCTCTTCATTATTCATGGTGCTAAGGTTCTTTTGAGTTCCTTTAACTACTATTATCCATCATGGAAACTATCATCCAACATGGAA
Source organism: Trochalopteron elliotii (assembly GCA_024734555.1). NCBI lineage: Eukaryota > Metazoa > Chordata > Aves > Passeriformes > Leiothrichidae > Trochalopteron > Trochalopteron elliotii. The sequence goes on from JANPWX010019080.1 coordinate 534,963, forward strand.
ATATTTGATACAAACTAACACTCATTTTTAAATATTTTTCACAGAAAGGGACTAGAACAGCCAATAAAGATTTGCTCTACTTTTAAGTCACTAACCTTCATCTCACCCTGTTTTACTTTGCAAAAAAGGTGCCCGGCAACTCTGCTTTGGAAGCAGAGTAATATGTTCAGCCAGTTACACTTGAATTACCAGATATATAACAATCCTCAAGAGGACCAATTGCCACACACATTTCTGTGAAAGTGCCTTACAAACAGCAGTTAATTTTCACACCACCTCTGTGAGCTTTGCATGGATGGGTTATCACTCCCAAAGCGCAGATATGGAAAAACAGTGGCACCATGGAAACTGGGATTTGTGTAATCCCACCGAGGTTGGGATTACACTTAAAACCTTTAGACATCTTCTGTCCGCATTTTATGACTAACAGGGAAGGAAGGCAGAGAGGCATAAGGCTGGGAGCCTGAAAATAGCAGAAGATGCCATTGCTGAAACTGCAAGTCTCCATGGAGCTGAAGTGGGTGGACATATGACAGCCCAGTCAAACTGGCACCAGGGTGAGGTTCACTGGCCTCTTAAGGCAGGTGCAACTGTTGACTGCCAGGTGTGAACAGCTAAGGCAGCAAACTGCTGCTGCTCTAGGAACTTGTGACTATAAATCCATTATCACTGCATGAATGAAACAGAATTATACTGTGCTTTTGAAAGTTTCAGTAAGTTCAATTATAGAAACCTTCCTGGTGTAATACCAACCACCAGTGCATAGAATCATAACAAGAAATATTAATACATATTTAGTTACAAAAAAAACCCAGCTTGCTAACAATGGCTAGAGAAGTGCTTGAATTGTTACAGTTTGTCCACAAGTTTTAAGATACTCTCTGAACACCTATCTGTTTTAGTGGAATACAAAGAAAATTTCTGCTACACTCTTAGCAACAATGAATCAGTGGCAACAGCAAAAATAGTAACTCCATGGTGTACCTCTCTCACAACAAATTTTACAGTGCATGTAAGACCACCTATCATCCCCTCAACACTTTCTGTTAACACCTAAACCATACAGTATCTTTTTGCCAATTCTTTCATCTATTACATCTTTGGGTGAAAGGTTTTTAAACTGTCAGGTTTGTTTGTTAGCTTACCTATGAAGGATTTCAAAGAGCTGACAAACTTCAGCAAAAGGTTGAAAAATAGCTTTTTGCTCAAAGCCACAGGCAAAAGGGGAAGATGGACACTGGGCATGACTTAGCCAGGTTGTGCATCGGGCTCAGCACAGGACAGTAGGTGAGTGAATGAACCACAAGATTTCCAACTTTTGTGTGGCTTTTAGAAGTGGGCAAAAACAGGTTTAGTCAAGCCTGAAATGACTTTTGAAAAATCAGCCTGAGACAACTGGCAGATACGATCCCCAGGGCAATTTTTCCAAGCTTCTGGTAAAGCCAGTCAGTCAGAAACAGTCTGAAACCATGCACACGGTGCTGTGGGGCAGGCATGCGTCCCCAGTGTGGCCGAGGTTATTAGGTTAATTACACAACCACGTGAGTACAGCCCTGTTGGTCTGTGCTCTGAATTATATGGAGGAGAACTGAAGAAGCCATGAGAAAAACAGGAACTGGTCATTCCTGACCTGAAAAGACCTTTTGGGGTTACCCTGTTTAAAGAAAAAAGTTAAGAAAAACAAACCTAGTTCCTTAGCTGAAAGGTTGCCGTCCAGAACACCGCAAAGGGATGTCATCACTTGTTTCGTGCAAATTCTCACTGCTGCTATCAAACACACTAAGTGCTTAGTCCCATTTCTCTTCAAATCAACAGAAAAATTAAAAACATTACAGTTTGTGCCAGTTCACAGCCAAACTTCAGCATCTATCACAGTTTTAGCATTGCAACACTGCTGGCAGAGGTATTTCTGAAAACGGTAAGTGGGGGAATGGCAAAGACGACAGTCAAAAGCAAACTTCACAGACTAACAATTCAAATGTTGAAAGCCAGCCACATACAGGGATGTCATTTTTTCTGAGTGTATTGTTTTGTTCCTATGACAGATCTTCACTCACTTGAATGGAAACAGCCGTACTCTACATCTAGTACTACTGAACCACTGGCTATGTTCAGGAGATATTTATAACCATTAACACTGTAGATGGAAGGTGAGTTTTAATATGTTGTAGTTACTTCTCTGGCTGGAGATCAGCTCTCTGTCTGACAGCTGGAATTGAGCTGCAGAAAGCTCAATATACCTCTCCATCATTTTCACTCTTTTCCTTCACATGTAACCATCCCTTCCAAGCTTGCTTCTGTTTCCTGGCTTGCCTTATTGCTCCTGCCTCGTCTCGGTGGCAAACCAAGTTAGTGTGGAGCTGCCTTTCCCAGTGCTCACCCCACTGCCTGCTTGGGCTGGGGACCAGAGGGACCCCTCGGAGCTCCCCTCCGGGAGGTGCCAGAGGGCTCGAACCTCACGTGGGACCAAACCACCCCGCCAGGCACTTGGCCCCGTTCTCGGCGCAGCCGGCATACCGCAGGGGCCCCAAACCACAGCCCCCTCCCTGCGCCTGCCCACCTCTATTTCAGCCGGGAGCTAGGGGTGGGAGGGGGGCGGGGGCTGTAAGGGTCACTTTTCTTTTTGCAAGAGAATGCAACGCGGGGCGAGGAGCTTCACTCCACTCCGTATGCTGTGACAAACCACGACCCTTCAAGCACCGCTGCCTCCCCCTCTCCTTCACCGGCACTCCCCGTGCAGCCCTGGGGGGGCTCACCGAGCCCTGCCTCTGCACAGCGCTCCGCGACAAGGCCGGGGGACCCGTGCCTGTGCCCGGTGAAGCTTCCAAGAGAGCCCTTGGCCGAGCACAAAGAGACAGCGAGCCAGATACGGGAGTACCGCCCGCCCCCGCGGCGGGCAGCGCTGGATGCACACACACGCTCCCCCCGCACACGCATCCACACACACGGTGCGGCCGGGCGGGTCACGTACCTGCAGGTGCCTGTCCGTGGGAGCGCGGGGCGGGGAGCTGTGCTATATCGCCCGTATTGCATGGGGGGATGAGGGCGATATCGCTCGGGGGCTGGGGCAGGGGGGCTGCTCTGCTCCCTCCGCCCTCTTCCTCCTCCTCCTCCTCCCCGCGGTGTGTGCGGGGGTGTGTGGTACTCCACGCCGGAGGAGGCAGCGGCGGGCTCCGGCTCCTGTCAGCCACCGGAAACCGGCGCCCGGTTCCCCGCACCGCAGGAAGTGTGCAATGGCACACCCGCACACCGGTCCGGACTGGCAGCGCACCGCGGGCTGTGTGCCACGGCACACCGCACACCGCACACTGCACATGCACCGCGTCAGGCGGAGCAGCCCGAGGCTAGCCAGAGCACGGAACACTGAGGGACACCCAAGGGACACCCGCCACCACCCACCCACCCACCCGGGGCTGAGGTGGGGCGGAGAGGGGGTCGCCGTACCCCTCTGCGGGGAAAGAGGCAATGGGAGCTGCGTTCCCTGCGTTGCCGTGGGCAGGAGTGAGAGCAAGGAGAGATGCGTGCGTGTGAAACGGGGATGTCGCGCTAAGGAACACGTTCTCAGCTGACATACAAACCATGTAATTCTCATTATTCTGGTGGAGGTCTGTTGACTTGCAGCGCCTCAGCTACTCAAAGTGGGTGTGTCCAAACAGCTGCTACCCCGTTGTTTTGTGCAGATATAGAAACACGTGATTTACTGTTACTTTTTTTTTTTAATAGGTATCTGGCACTAGGTGTTAATTTTATGGGCACTATATACATATGCATGCATATATCTGCACACACGCTGTGCCTGTATGTAAGACAATAAAAACTGCAATTCGTGTGTTGTGAAAACTTCCTTAATTTGCTTTCAACTAGAGACCCTATCAGCAACATTACTTGTGAAAAACACAGTTCACTTTCTTGGTGAATTTTAAGAAATAGTTTTAATTAAAAATAAGACAACTAGGAGATAGAAAAAGCAAAGTACGGCCAGCCAGGTGACTTGACATTCAGCCAAGTCCACAACCTGCTATTTCTGAAGCCTTCTTTAAATACCCTTTCTATTGCATCAGTCTTGTTGCATTCAAACTTTTCCACAAACTAGTTTCCATATTCCAGGAACTGTTTAGCAGGGGCTCTCCTTGGGTCCACCTTTTTAGAGCAGACATGTTTCTTGGCTGTGTCTTCATTATCACTTCCAGCTTGGGCCTTGGTCCCCACCTTCCACAGACAGTCGGTGTTGATAATTGGCATGTCAGCAGCAGGGTCCCCATCATGTGTTCACTGGATGTTATCCCAACCAAACAGGCCGTCCAGTTACAGGCATGACTACATATCAGCTATCCCACTACTATGTATCAGTTTTGCTAATAGCAGAAAAAACTATATACATATAGCATTCACCTTAATATTCGCAAGAAGCCAACTTTATAATATACATTTATAACATGCTATATTAATACAACATAACTTTCTAATATAACACATATAGTATTCATTTCAATATTTGTGAAAAGCCAATTATATAATATATATTTATAACATTACTCATATTGCAATTTTTTTGCAATTAATCACAGGAGGGCTTACTGTGTGCTTGCAGCATTTTCTCTGGGTGTTGGTTCTCCCTCAGTCAGTAAGCCACATGAGAAAGCAAACTCTGCTCGTCCCTTCAGTTGGGCTATTCTTACCCTGCATCACTCCAGAAGGAGACAGGCCTGGCTATCAGCCTTCTAAGCCGGCTGCTTCATGGCCCAGAGGTTATTTTTCCTCATCTTCCTTATGCCGACATTTGCAAAACTTGAATGGGCTAACACATGCTACTAGCTATGATGGCAACAATGCTTACACAAGAGTACAATGGAGGCAATCTGGAAGTGTATTCCTGCCAAAAGTGATGCTCTTTCTGGATTTGCCTGTGAGGCGGCAAAGGAATCGGTAGCAGCCTTAGCCTTGCCTAGGGAAGATTGCCATCCCTTCTGCTATTGTAATTTTCAGTAAGGTGTCATGGTCATGGTGTTGCAACCAGCAAAGGTCTATAATCGATAGAATAATCTATAATCAATTAAATAATCAACATTTCTGTAACAGAATCCTAAAGATGAAGAGCCCTAAGAGAAGGAGTAATTATGCCGGGAAGTGAAGGGAGAGTCTGCCTTACATTCCACTCTGCTTTTACATGACAGATCTTACTTTTAAGGCAGGGACCTGTAACCAAAATACTGGCAACATTAAGAAGAAGATCACAACCTTCCTGGACTCTGCTGTGCCCACAAAATCCTTCCAGGGACAGGAATGGTCTGATTTTCAGGAATATGCCCCCACATATGTGGTACCACCCAGGCCATCAAACACACTTCCTGGGTCAGAGGCTGCACGGGTTGTATTGATTGAAAGTAGTGCCCTGTTTGCCTCTGAGATGAGGCTGCTGAGCTCTTTTCAAGACCAAACAGTTACACTTTCACAAATTACAATAAAGAATTCCTGAAGAGGAGGACCGCCTTCCAAACAAACACTCCTCATCTCTGGGAGCCCTATAATCAAGCACATCATCTGCAGTCAGGAAACACAAGGGGCTTGCTCTTCACTGTTGGTCTTCAGTCTTGATCACTCCTTTACGTTCTTTTTCTTTGGTTTTTTTACTTCTATCATGCTCTTCAGTGACCACAGGACAAAGTAGCCCAAGCCTCCCTCCTTCTACCAGGGCACACTGCTGGTTCCTGTTCAGCTGCTGTCACCAGTGCCTCCAGGTCCCTTTCTCTCTGGACACTGTCCAGCCACACCGTCCCCAGCCTATAAGGCTGCAGGGGGTTATTGTGGCCAAAGTGCAGAACTCGGCACTTGGACTGATTAAAGTTCATCTCATTGGACTCTGCCCATCCATCCATTCAACCATTCCAGATCTCTCCTACCTTCCAACAGATTGACACATGCTCCCAGCTTAGTATTGTCTGCAAATTTACTAATGAAAGACTCGATAGCCTCATCCATGTCATCAATAAATATATTGAACAGAGCTGGCCCCAGCACACACCCCTGAGGAACACCACTGGTGACTGGCCACCAGCTGGATGCAGCACCATTCACCACCACTCTCTGGGCCCAGCCAGTTCCTAACCCAGCAAAGAGTGCTCCTGTCCAAGCCCCAGGCTGCCAACTTTTCCAGGAGTGTGCTGTGGGAGACAGTGTCAAAGGCCTTGCTGAAGTCCAAATAGACAACATCCACAACCCCTCCTGCATCCACCAGGTGGGTCACCTGGTCACAGAAGGAGCCCAGGTTGGTCAAACATGACCTACCCCTCCTAAACCCATGCTGGCTGGGTCTGATACCCTGGCCATCCTCTAAGTGCTGCATGATGACACTCAATCACTTGTTCTGCACTCATTAATTAAAAAGAGGGTTTGAAAATACTCCACAAACCTGTGACATGGTTGCTTAGTTTTTGTGCCCTATTTTCATCACATGGTGTACACAGGGCTGTAATTGCATCACAGAAGATCTGTTTCACATCATACACTCTGTCAAAGAGCTCATCTAAGTCGAGTAGAGCATCACTTCAGCACAGAATTGCAGCTCTGGATGAGCCCATTTTAGATCACTGCCTGTGTTAGCAACTGCACTGGGAGGGCAGCAATTGTGTGTACTGATGTTCCCAAGTGAGAAAACAAGGTTTTCTCCAGGAAGGAAAGCTGCTGGTAATTGACCAAACTGGCTGCTGCAGGGTGGACGGAGAGACTGTCCTGCTTCTGCAAAGCCAAGACACTGCTGTGGTGAGGAGTTATTGCTGGCCATTTCTCCTCCTACTCCTCACTTGGAATAAAACACATCCAGACAGACATCTGACTTGGTTAGTATGGACACCTACTGGGGAGGTGCTGAGCATCTCTCCATAGATGGTCCACATCTGGGTAAGGCAGCAGGGTCCTGTCATTAATGCAGTGAACTGAGAAAGAAGGTGTATCACATCCTCATCCCAGAACTAGCATGGGTTTTTTTCTGTGACCTCTGGCAACTCACCAACCCATGTGCTATGACCCTTCATCAGCCACAGCAGGCTGTGTGGCAAGGGTGAATTGTCTCACTCCAGATGCCAGTGCCAGGAAAGCTACAGCTCACAGTCCTCAGTGGAAGCTCATGCTCTCCCCTCCAGTACTCCTAGGCAGCCTGCCATCCCATTAACACCCATGCCACCAGCAGACCAAAAATAATGTGCAAAAGCATCCCAGATCCCACAAGAACTGCCTTCTGCAGAGAAACACTGGCTGTGAAATATGGTATACAAGCTGCCAAACAGGAGGGAAAGGAATCACCATCCTCCTGTTTGGAAGCACCTGACTGTCTGCTTAAAGAGAGGCCCAAAGGTCCTGGCAAGTGACAGCAACATCAGAGCAGAGATTATATCACCTCACAGAAAACATGCAGATATCAAGTGACCACACGGCTTTCTTGTGGACTGCTCAGCTTCCATACCATCCCCCCTGCACCACATGGGTCAAGCAGGAACAGAGCAAAGCTTGGGTTTCCCAGGGATGTCCTCCATAAGATGTGCACCGACTCGGTCTGGCCTGTTCCGCTTTTGTTAAGGACTGACAGGTGAGCTGGATTCTGCTGAGTTGTCTCTTTCTGCTGCCCAGCTCTGCCCTTCCTTTGACCCAGGCAGCAAGGAAGCTGAGTCACACGCCTACAGTTTGTGCCCTGGCCATGCTTGCTCTCTCCTGCCAGGTGAGGAGGGTGTGCCAGCACCCACACAGACTCTCCCTCAGCCCCCACAACCAGTCATGAGCCTCACCTGGTGCCAGAAGCTTTGCCAGCTGAAACACAAAGGTGAAACACCACACTATGTGAAATCCCCCAGATCTCATAGCAGGAGGAAAGCTGGCCTGGGAGGTGATGAACAGGCTGGGAGGAAGACAGACGCAATCAGAAAACACCTCTGTTTCTGGTAGAAAGCTGGCCATACACTAAGGACCTACCACTAGGGTAGCTGGGATGAGAATGAAAAATGAGAAACGCCGAGAATGGTCTGTTTGACCAGGTGTAGATTTGAAATCAGAACTAATTGTGTCACAGGAAGAAGGGCAGGATCAGGCCACTGCCACAACAGGCTTTTTTTTGCAGCAGTTCCCCACAGACTGCCATTAGCATGTCGGCTCCAAGGGCTGTTCATCATGGCTGGAACCAGCTAAATACAGATCATGAACTAGTTTTTAAAGGTATGTTTCTCAGAGGAACATGTGCCTAACCAAACTAGCTCCTGCTGTGCAAAAAGTTAAGCTGGAACCACTTTTGAGTCAGGAAAAAATTCTTGGCACAACGAATATCTTCCTAAAAAAGGCAGGCCCTTGAAAAAGCAATATGAGTTAAAAGATTAATATTCCTTCTAGACTTCATGATACAAGCAGGACTTTACCCCATCAGTTAGCTGGAGCATGGAGAGAGTAGTATCTGGAAGGTCCCAGAAAGTCCTAGAAGAGCTCAGTGCCTGGCCAAACATTGTGGTGTCCCACATTGCCTCTTCCTCCTCTGTAGCACTGTGAGGGAAGGTGGTTTCAGGCAGCCTTCCATGCAGGTATACAGCTAGTTCTTCACTGAGGCTACTTTCACCTCAACATCTGTTGCAAAGGAATGAGCATCAAAAATCTGTGGAGACAGCTTCCTACTGAAAAAGCCTGTGTGTCAGTCTGGAATACTGCAGTCCCCTCTCAGAGAGTTAAGTATGAGCTAGACCCACCTGGCTGATGCAGCTCTCTAAGTGAAAGGGCTCGGTGAGAAACAGGTGCCTGCAAGTCAGTATTAATGGGCTGGTTCCTTCACGGGGCATCAGTGACCTGGAAGGACAGAGTAGCAGGCGGGTCTGTGGGACAGTGCAGCTTAGAAACACCCAGCTATGAGGACTCAAAGTCAATGACAGAAGGTGGGTGGCAGTTTTCTCCATTACTTCAGGAAGACAGATGGTCTGACTTGCACAGAACTGGTGTGACGAGTGGAGCTGGGGTATTACAACACACACCTGGGATACTGGTGGTTAGTAAACAAGGAGTCCTTCTCTCAGGACCGTGCAGAGGGCTTTGTTTCCCTGTGCTTTCAGTAGCAATGTGGCAGAGCTGCACCAGTGTAGGCAGGGTCAGAATGAAAGCCATTAAGCACTTCTTTGTACACCAGCTTTCTGGCACTAAACTGATATGCTGCTATTGGAAAGTTCCTTGGAAAACTGCAAATAAATACAGAAGTGAATAAGCTGTTTGTCTGTTGGGTTGTTGTTTGGGGTTTTTTGGGTTTTTTTAGGTTTCCTGTACAAAACACTGGAACTGTAATGTTTGAAATGCAAATTCATTTACTATTCATTTATCAGAACATGATCCACTTATTTAAGAGTAGTCCTTTAAGAGGAAGGTCAAGTAGGCAACTTCTTCCTCATACCCCACAACTTCTCTTTATGTAAGGAAAGGTTTTTAAAGCAGAATCTGTAAAGCATCATATCTGCATTCCTGGAACATCTGTATTTAAATACACACAATATTTCAAAGCAAAGCACTGCTGGTTAATTTGTCCTTCACTTACCTGCCAGTCCAAAAATTACTTGTGAGGAGTACTACATGATGCCATAAGATTTTGTCACTTTTGGAGAAGATTTCAGAACAAACTCACTTTTAGTAGACCTTCAGGTCTGTAGGTCATTCACCACAGCATCTATTTGCACCCTGCTCAGCAGTATTTCAACACTTGTAATCCTGCTTTTAACATGGACCTGACATCCCTGCTCCATAGGTCAGAGACAAGAGCACTACAAAGATCCACAAAAGAGGAAGGCATTCTTCATTCCGGGACACTAATGGAACACAAGCCCACGATTGCCTGATTCAAACAGGAAAGCTTGACAAGAGTGAGTGGTATTCTGCTCCAGCTGCCTGGACTGCTGGCAATCCCTCTACTGGATTGCTAGGATAGGTGTTGCAAATACTGCTCTGCCTGACCAGGGCGGGGCAGACTTACACAAGTGCATGAGCAGGCATTCTTCTGGTCATGTAGGTAACACAGGCTGAATTAAAAGGGATGACCAGGCAAGAAGTGCCCTGAGCTTGTTTCTGAAGTAGAAGGTTGTGTGGGACAACCTGAGGAGCAGGGATTCAGCCATCACAGTGCACTGTAAAGGTTTTGTCTTTTTCCAGTAATCACTCATTACCAGAAAACTCCAACCATTCTCAAACTCTTTTTGGAAGTTCAGCACTCAGCCTATAGCACATATGAAGGCATGCTCATTTCCCCTTGGACACCCTGAAGGAAAGTGGGGGAGTAAGTACCAGTACTAAAGACCACCCAACTCACAGTCACTGGATTTGTTATGACTGCAGTTATTCTCTCAGTTATTAACTCTAAAAAAAGAGAAAACCAGCACAACAAAATACGTAACTTCAGGTCAGAGCTAGGATCAAAGTGAGTTAGAGTGTGATTGATGAAATGCAAAGCAGATAACAGTTTATGAAAGCTTAGAGACATGGTAATGCCCAGGAAAAACACCCAGCTTTTAAGTCACTTCTGAATTTTTCATACCCTTTCTGGGGCAGCTAACAACCTGACAGAACAAAACCTATTAGTTTTCCCCACGGAGAACCTCAGATTGTCATGTTAGGCAACTACTTTTCCTTCACTTGTGCATGATGCTGAGGAAAAGCAGTGCATATACAAGGATATACAAGCAAGGATACTTCACCTTTACACCCAAGCATATCAGAGCAGAACTAACTTTCTGCTGGTCCTGCCTTTGCTAGCTTTGTTACTAGGCTGCAACTAACAATTAATGTTAGCACAGAAAAAGTATATGAAGATCAGTCGACAAGGTGCCTTTGGAAGTTCTGTACTACTTCACAAGAGGCTTGAAACACCCTTGAGAATCCAGTCCGTGTGTTTTCAGACTTGTGACCACACAACTCTGTTTTTATTAAATGCCTGTGGGTTTTTGTAGAACAGGATATATCTGTGGCAACAGCAGGTGAGTGTCAGCTCTTGCATGAAATATACAAGTAAAGAAGAGCAATTTAAACAAAAGCCAGAATAAGGAGTATGGAAAAAGTGTGTAATAACAGCTCAACAAGAAACCCACTTGAAAGCAAGCAGGAGACTTGGCACTACAAGTGTGTGCTAATTATATGAGGGAGATTTGTCTGAATATACAGTGTGTAATTTCTCTCTATAGGATAAGGACACTGGGCTGTTTCTGTCTAAGAAACCATGATGCTTTGGTCTCCAGCCTGTGGCCTAAAGTTATTACTTAATGTCCTTAAAAACACAGAGAGTGGCTTGAAAACATAACTGGCTCATGCTCTTCACCCACTCACACTGCTTGTTGTGAGTTCCTGGGCTCACAAAAGGGGGTGGACTCTCTGCAAATGATACGTGAAGGCTGTAGCAGACCCGCAGTGCATCCATTTCTGTTCCCCTCAATGCTGGGCTGTGAGGGCAGAACTCCTATTTTATAGGATGCTTTAAAGAGCTCACAGGGCAAACACAAAAAGATGGAGGGTGGGGAAAATCTTTGCAATGACAGGACTGGAATCATGAGGGAGATGAGAAATCCTGAGGTTATTACCAGCCTTTCATGCAGTTGCCCATCTGTAACAGGCTGACAACAGTCTCATACACTGTGTCTTTGGGGACGTCTTCTTTTCTTCAAATAGAAGTAAATAACAGCAGAGAAGGCTGTAAATATGAAGATGGGACATTATTTACTTAAGACATGTGACTATTTCTGTCACAGGAGCATTTAGTCCTCTGGAAAAGAAAATAGCCAGCTGAGCCAGTGTTTCCTACCAACCTGGGTTAAGGCAACCATGGTATTATTTTCTTCCCTCTCTTTTTGGCCTGGCAAATTTCAAAGTTGGAGAGACTTGTTTCAGTGAATGTAGATGTGACCTAGAACTGCTTTTACAGTAAAGTCTGGATCTCAAAATTCCCCTCTATCATATTCAGTTGTTTAGTAGAAATATTAAGCTATATATAAAGAAATAGCTGATGACACCCTTCTGGAGAAAATATTGTTAATATTTTCTTGGTGAAAATATGTATCTTGGTGAAAAAAAAAATCCATCACACTGATTTTGTGTTATTTGTACACCCAATACTACCCAATACTAATCTCCTACAAACTCACAATCGAAGTTGTGACAAAGATCATGATTGAAGATAATGATATTGTACTTATCCCCATCCCTGCCAAAACTTTAACCACTGACAAAAACGTCTGCTTTCAGAGTTATTGCTCATGCTATGTGGGTCCCATCAGCGGGAGAAAGTGAGAACAGGGACACAAGCTCAAAATTATTGCTCACATTTAAGAAATTTGATAGAACCCACTTTTCCTTCCTTGCTTCACTTGCTAGTGAGGTAACCATAAAGCTTGAGCTCAACCATGCTATGCTGAAAGAGTGTGCACACTTTTCTGCCTCTTTGATTGTTAGGTTCTAATGTGTAGGCTTCCCAGTCCAACCTTGTGATCACAGTTTCATTTCATAAACTCTCTTTTAGCTCTGAGTAGCAAATGGCAGACATCAACTACTGCACACAGACATGCACAAATGCCTTCACTTTTGCAATGCCAAGTGCCTTCTGTGCACCCTTCAGGGCTCAGCTATCATTTGCAGGAAGCCCTGCAGCCTTCCCCCCAAGTGGCTGTGTCAGTCTTTCTCCCTTCTCCTTCCTGTGCTGTTGCCCTGGCCTTCCACTTGGAAATCTCAGTAGATTCTCATAGAAAGCAATTGCTCATAGTCCAAGAATCTCATCTTTCTTCCCCTTGTATTTCCTATCTGTTTTGTAACTTTAGTTTGTATTAAGGGGAAGAGCAAGAGCTAGCAAATAGAAAAGTAGATAATAATCATAAGCATTACCAGCCATAAATATGCACAAAGTGGAGTGACTGATACACACACCACCTGTGACTGCTTAAATGTGATCCTGTCAGCACTGACAGCATCATATACAGGAACAACCAAGAGGTAGATTGGCTGGGTCCTAATGCCAAGGGCAGAGTTGACAGAGGAGAAAGCCTGGAAACAATAATTACAGTCACTTTCATCTTCACTGCTTGCTGACTCTGGAAAGGACACTCTTCTGGGGCCCAAATTGCTTCTCTTCTTGGTACTTCACTTGTCAAGCACTTCCTTCTCTTTCTATTCTTTTTCTCCTACAGTAACTTCAAGTTGATGTGTGGAGCCCACTGATAAAATTCTGTGCAGGTAAACCTGTCTCAAGAGATGTGATGATGCTGTCCCCAGACAGTTGGCTAATCTCAGCCCCTGGCAGAAATGGAGGGAAGCAGAGCTACACCCCACCCCAGTAAAAGATACTGACTCTATGTATTACTGCTTGAGGTAGTTTATTTAGTTAATTAGAGTTTAACTTTGCAATACAAAGCACCATCTTATTCTAGGACAGAATGCTGCACAGAACTAGGATTAAGCAAGACTCCATTACATAGACTATATGGATTACATGGACATTACATGGACATCATACGAAGATTCACTGGGTTTGGTTTTTTGTCTAATTTTAAGCATTCAAACTAATGCTCTTCCAGACCAAGTCTCTCCCTAAAACATTACTCTCACTATTATTTCAGTGGTTCAAATAAATATGACAAGTCCTGGTGCTCTGTCATCTGGAAGTATGCATCCTCTCTCATTCCTGCTCTGGAGCAGGGACTCTATACCAGGAATGAGGGAAGGGAGGTAAGGGGCTGCAAGACACAGACACAGATCTTTAAGTTGATGCAAACTTGCTTATCTCACCCTATCCCACATTTGACCCGCGCTTTAAGCAGAAATAGCTCTTGGTGCAGTTTGGCGAGCCTAGCACCTCACCAAGTCTGCCGCAGGCCGGGCAGCAGAGCCGGCTTAGGAGCGCCCGGGGGCCGCCGGGTATGCATGCCAGCCCCGCTCCGGTGCGCTGCCTGCTCCCTCTGCTGGCACCACCTGCTCCAAACTCCGGCGGAGGACCTGGAACTGCTGAACGGGTGGAAGGGAACACGTCGAAACAGCCCTTGGGCTCATGAGGGTCACATTTCCTTCACACTGCGATGAGCCATCCGTCCTGCTCACTAGTGTCAGCAGCCTGCAGATCGTGTCTCTCGTACGCTCGTCTTGGAACTGTTATCTTCATTTATCATCTCCCAAAAAAACCTGTACCTTTCTCTCCAGTTACTCGCAGTAGCAAAACAGTCACAGTTTTTTTAGTCACTTCGTTTTTATGGGCCTCAAAATCTGTGAAGTGAGCATTAAGAGTAAAAAGAAACACACTTTTGACCTCATATAAAAATCCTCTGCAGAAGGAAAATATCTGCAATAATTCCTCTACTACAGCATCCATTGCAGGTCTTGTCCTAACAGTGCACAGCAGACTTTTTCAATAGTTCAAGATCATCAGCCTTTTAAAATAACATCTGATAGGGGTGGTCAATTCATACAAACTTTGTGAAACCAGTACAGGACACAAAAATACCGTTTGTCTCCCAGTCAGAGGAAAAGCCAGTGCTGACTTCAGCTCTTACAGTACATTGGAAACATGCTGTGCATGCCGTAATCTTGGGATAAGAACTCATATCTCCTTAGACATCAGGTAATTTAAAGACGAAAAAACATTATGAGAAATAAAGTTCTGTTAGGTTTACATCTCACAGTGACACAAGACAGTTTGCAATCAGAAAAAAAAAAAAAAAGTGAAAATTTAAAAAGCTGTCCTTGAAATACTAGAGTTTTGGGACATAATTGTTCTTTTAAGCCTTACAGCAAGTTATTTCTAAAAGCCATCTTTGCTGTTGGGTATTATAACCAACCTGAGTTGTGACTTCTGCAGCAATCACAAAATCTATCGATTTTATACTGCATCAGCAAAAAATGAGGACTGGTGTTTTAAAACAGAATTGTAATTACATAAGAAAGACCAGTATTCTGCTAGTCTTCAAAATTTATCTATAGCAGCATCTTTTCCAGACTCAATGTTAGCATCATATCACCTTTAATGCTAGAATTTCCTGGCATGAAAGCCATGAATGGCTTTAGCTTATCTAAAATTAAGAAACACCAGAATATTAAAAGGATCTGGATATAAGCTGTGCATAGGAGACAGTAAAATTGGTGGAGTAAGATTTTTGAGTGCTTTAGAAATTCTTTTTTGGAAGATACTTCATAGTTTTATCCATGTGGTAGAAATGCTAAATCAGAATCTGTGAATAAATGTCTATACTCCCAATCTCTGAAACTAACAAATCATTTCCATATATCTGTAGCCATCTATATTTCACAACATTGAAGCACTTTGCTGTAAAGGAGGAGGCTGATTAATTGAAGTAGAATTTACTTTTCCAGTCCATATGCAAAAATATTTCTGAGGACTTGATTACAATGATTAATTTAATGGATAACTTCTTTTTTGTCATGATTAATCTGTTCTCTTCTGACTCCCTTTTGAAGCAGGTTAAAGAGGTTTTGAAGCTATTTTGAAAGTGATACCTGTGGAAATCACACTTACAAATAAATGTAACCTTTGTTAAATTATAAATAATAAATAATTTAACATTATGAAAGTTCTGACATTGCCTCCTGTCCAACACTACTTAACCAGTAAATACATTACTAGTATTTCCAACTAAGAAAAGATCGTATGACTCCAATCTCTCAGATGAAACAAATCAGGTTATTTTCCTACCAAGCCCTCCTGGTAAAAGCAAGGCGCCTCTAGGAAACCCTGCTCAGACATGCACACAGCACAAGTCCAACACGTGGACTGGATTTGTTCTGAAGATCCTTTCTGGCTGCTAAAGTGTCAGGACCTGGTTAATAAAACCAGGGTAACCTTTTGCACTCTTCCTGCTCACAGGACACAGGAGTGCAGAAAAAATCCACGCAGTTCTTGCCTGCACTCTCCCTTGAGCCACAAAAAGCTGAAAGCTGCTCCAGTCCCAGATCACCAAGCCAGAAGCCGCTCTACTCCCCCGTCAGCAGAGGCTTTTCTGGGCCCCGGGACCTGCATCCCTTGACAAAGGCCTTTGTCCCTCACCTGTGAACATTTTCACAAAGTCGGCACTCGACATGCTCATAACCACATCAGCTGCCACAGGAGGCTTTCCGAAGCCAGCGCTCCCACCCTTGGTCTTCAGGTCAATGTACCAAGTGCCTCCACCATCACCTGGACAGAGAGTGAAGCCAGGTGAGAAGGCAGCAAAGGCTGCTGTGCCCTCCCTCCCTGTTGCCTCCCCGAGACGGCCACAGCCGTGTGCGGTTGCAGCGGTTCCGTGGCAGTCCGCATGCTGGCAGATGCTCTGCAGGGAGTCACCTCTTGTCCCCCGTGACGCCCCAAGCGCCACCACGTGCTGGGGCCGCGGGCAGGAGAGCCCAGAGGCTGCGCTTTGCCCACACAGCTGGGGGCAGCTGGCCCTTCTCCCCTGGCCCCGAGAGCGCCCGGTCTGTGGCCACACCAGCCCCGTGCGGGGCGGCAGCGCCGGGACAGCGGCTCCCGCGGCACGAGGGCCGGCAGCTCCCAGCGCCCGCTCAAGCGGGCCTGGAGCAGGAGCGTCACACAGAACGCAAGAGCAGCCAGTCTGCTTGGGGACCAGCTTCCAAAGTGCTCCTGTTGGAGAATGCCCAGTGCCTTTTGCTAGGCAAGGCTGCACAAGCCATGGTCTTACCAGACAGGTCAAACTGAAAGACACCCTGGGTATGTCTCACATACTCTTCAGTCACTACCCCCCGAATAACTCGGAATGTCTCTGCAACGGGACCCGATGGCTCGGCCGCAGCAGATTCTGTCTTAACCTTGGCTCCATCTGCTCCTTCCTGCTGGGATCCACTTACTCTCTTCTCCTCTT
>JANPWX010019084.1:0-11114 GCA_024734555.1 Trochalopteron elliotii
CGAGCCCCGGCACCGGCCTCTGCCCCGTGGGGCCGCAGAGCCGAGGGGGACACGGGCAGGGCGCTCGGCGCCATCGCCCCCGGCCCCGAAGCCCCTTTGGAAGCCGGCCCGGGGCTCGTCCCCGCCTCCTCCCAGGCCCTGCTGGGCCCGAGCCGTTGCTCAGCGCTGGGCGCGGATCTTGTGCTCGCCCCGAGCGGGGTTTGTTTGCAGCCCGGGGTGCTGAGAAGCACTCGGGAAATGTCTACTGCAAGGGCAACGTTTAAAATGATCAGCCCGGGGCTTCCTTTGTGCTGTGCCTTACGGTGCTGTTTTATTCCCCTTTTAGAGCCTCGCTGTGAAGAGAAGCCCCCAGGAGAGTGGAGGCTGCTGAAAGATCTGACACCCTTGCCCTAAGCAAGGGATGGAACAGGGCACACTGCTGAAAAGATTACAGCTGTTCTCAGGGCACAGAGAAAGCTGAAACTGTTTCAGTTGCTATTTGGTCATCCATCTCTGTATATATAAGAAAGCTCTGCAATGTCAGCTTTCAACAAAATGTCTTAGACTTGATGCTTCCTGTGCTGGTGGCAGTCTTTTAAACCCAGCCTTCTGCCTGACCTCTCACTTGTAGTGTTGTAGGTCCATGGGCAGAGGTTGTTGTCTCTTGCCCCTTCCCATGGGCAGGCCAGTGCTCAGCCATCCCCAGGGCAGCAGGGCCCCAGCCCACGTCCCTGTGACCTGGGAAGACAAAAAGCATCACTTCAAATGTTCCTCCCTTCCTCCTTCTTCCCAGGCATTTGGCCCTGGCAGTGGGCTTTGCTGCTGGTTGCTGTAGGAAAAAGGAGACACCACTCTGACACTTTTGGGCCCACGGAACCAAGGAAACGCCTGTGACACTGTGGGGCCACATGGAGCCAAAGGACCATTGCTGTCCTGCAGAGCAGAGTCCTGCAGTCCAGGAAAGCTTTGCTGTCCCTCCAAAGCCACTCTCAGGATTCTCAAGAGGCTCCTTGTGTTCCTTGTTCTTCCAGGGCTCAGTGGGATGAGATCAGAGTCCCACTGTGGCCTACAAGGGACTCAGGTTTGGGTCAGGTTTTATCGTTTCCATTCAGCACGGCTCATATAATGACACGTAGAACTCCAATTTCTTCAGAGGGCTTATAGCAAAGTTTATTGAAGGACATTCTTTTATACATTGTTTGGGTACAATGAATAGGATTGGTCCTTTAGGGCACCACCTTTTTGTAAACATCTCTACCAGCAAACAAGTTGGAAAAACACCAGGTGTCAGGAGGAGGATATCTACAGGGATTGTTTATAGGGATTGTTTTGGATTCCTCCTCAAGATTTCCCA
The DNA here is from genome assembly GCA_024734555.1 of Trochalopteron elliotii. NCBI lineage: Eukaryota > Metazoa > Chordata > Aves > Passeriformes > Leiothrichidae > Trochalopteron > Trochalopteron elliotii. The sequence continues at coordinate 1,334 of JANPWX010019084.1, forward strand.
GGCCAGGCTGAGAGAGTTTTATCCTTGGCTTTCCTACAGGTATTAAGGCCTGGAGCCTAAGAATCCATGTTCTGACCACTGTCAGTTCCCACAAGGTTTTGCTTGTTGGTGCCCAGTGCCCATCAGATGGTGAATGATCTGTGCTGAACCTTCCTGGGGCTCTACAGCTTGTGCCAGGGCTGATGGCAGGGGAATGATTGTCTGGAGGGATTTGAGAGCTGCCAGGAAAGCACAGGGGACCTGCAGGGACAGTGCATGCCAGGGATCAGCAGGGAGTGGAGCTCCCTGGGCACAGGCCTGGCCAGGGTGGGGTCACTGCAAGATCAAAGACTGAATGTCTGCTGTCACCCAGGAGAGATCTGCAGCCCCAGGGGACACAGCAGGCACAGGGAAAGGAGTCTGGGCACTGACTGCTCTAACCCTCAGGGAACTTCCCCAGGAGGATCCAAGGCAGCCCCAAGGCCATGTGGCAGCCCTGGAACAAGGCAGGCACCTCTGAGCACCTTCCATGGCCCCAGCAGAGCCTGTGTGGGTGGGAGTCAGTGCAGGGAGCACCATCAGCTGCCTTTGTCCCCCAGCCTGAGCTGCAGAGCCCAGCAGAGGCAGCCCAGGGCTCCAGGCAGCACAGCCCCCGTGCTCTGCAGAGCAGCAGCCCCAGCTCGGGGCTGTGGGGAGCAGGGCAGGGGCTGCAGCACTGACTGCTCAGGGCAGCACAGACGTGTTCCCCTGGGAAAGGCTCTGTGGACAGCTGGTGTGTGCCAGAAGCAGAGCAGGAGCCTGTGGGTGTGCAGAGGAGCCCTGGCAAGAGGCTGCCCAGTCCCTGGGGCTGCAGGAGGTGCCCAAGCTGAGCATCTCCTGAGCATTCCTGAGCTGTCCCTGACCTCCAGTGCCTCCAGTTCCTGCTGCAGGGCCAGACAGGACTGGGCTGCTCTGTGAGGCTGGAAATGGGACATGGATTTCAGTGCTGGGAGACAAAGAGGAGGAGCAGATTCAAGCAAGGCTGTGCCTGGGACAGGTTGGGTGCCCACAGGAGCTTTAGCAGGGTGTGGGAAGAAGACAGGTGTTGGGAATCTCACAAGAATTGGCCATTCCTCAGCCAAACACAGCTTTTTGTTTGAAGAAACAGTGAGGGAGGACAGAGGGGCATCACTAAAGCTTTAGGAGTTCCCAGGGGTCAGAGAGAGGTGGGGAAATGGGGTGCTGGGTAAAGGCTGCAAGGGAACCAGCACAGGCCTAGGCCAGGGTAGGAGAGCTGCAATGGGGGTGACCAAAGGCCTTGGGGGGCTGAGACAACCCCCTGCCAACAGCAATGAGATTTGTGTCCCCTGGCTGTGGCTGCTGTCCCTTGCATTGAGGCCCATGAGAAGACACCAGTTCTTCCCAGCCCCAAGGCTTGTGATCTCCTCCCCCATCCCACAGAGCTTTGCAGGGCTCCTGCTGTTCTCCTGCCCTCACCATTCCACACCCCACACCTTCCAGGACAGCCATGAGCATCCTGTGAGGCCACAGATCCCCATTCCCAGGGGAGAGAGGTCAGGGCTTGTCTGTCCTGCTTGGCACAGCCCAGGCAGGGCTGTCCCAGCCACATTGCACACTCCATTTCCCACCTCCACCCTCTGAGCTCTGCTTGCCCAGCCCCAGGGACGCTCTCCTTGTCTGCCCATTTCCCCACGGTCTCTGGGCAGGGATGGCCTCAGTGGGGACTGTGACATCCTCAGACACTTGGAGGCTGCTGCATTGGACTTCACCAGAGGCTTGTTCAGCCTTCAGCTCTTCAGCTCAGGAATTCAGTGCCCCAGGGCTCATGAACATTCAGAACACCTTAACAAGACAAGCCTCTGTGAATGATTTCATTTAGGTTTTCAGGTTTTTTTGTGGTTAATTCAACAGCTGTATTCAAATTAAATGTATTATTTTTTATAAAGACAGAAAGCATTTTTAAGGTCCTGTTCAGGTTTTTTCCCTGTTAATACATTGATATGTTCAATCTCTAATTGACACTAAATCCAAGTATCTCCTCATGCAGTTTGAATAGATATGAAAATCATGACCCTTCATGGCTGTCAATCAATCAGACTCTGTCCCTACCCCCACCCCACCATTTCCCCCATCCAAGCCCTGGGACTCAGAGCAGCCTTGTGCAAATCTGAGCTCCCTCCATCCCAGGCTGGACCTGCAGCTTTCAGCTCCTTGGCTCCAGCTCCCACCTGCTTTCCTTGGAGAAGGAGCCGCTCAAGACACAGAGGGATGTTCATTTATTGTCATCCACAAAACCCAAGGGAAGACACTGCTCCATAAAAAGCAAAAGTAATTTCTCTGCTGGATATTAAGTCCACTTTCCACAGCAGACAGACTCTGACCAATGTAAAACACCTTCTGTGCCCAGCACAGATCCCAAGGTCCCCCCAAACCCTCCCTGCCCCAATTCTGTACAGATTTGCTCTTTGCACACACGAGTCACATGCTGAAGTCATGAGCTCCCTCCATGCCCAGAGGGAGGAAAAGAAACAAAGTGGATGAAGATCTCCCTTGTGCAGAGCTACAGCTGCACTAATCCCAATATTCTGGGCTCACAGGAACTTGATCCAACACCCTCTGCAGCATCTGTTCCCTGGCTAAAAATCTGCCTGGATGGCCAGGCCCCTGGAGTGCTGGGGAATGGAGCCACTTCCAGGGGGGTCCCCAGGGCTCAGGATTGGGGTAGTTTCAATTAAATCTTTATTGCTGATCTGGATGAGGGGATCAAGCACACCCTCAGCCAGTTCCCAGTGACCCCAAGCTGGGGGGGAGTGTGGCTGTGCTGAAGGGCAGGAAGCTCTGCAGAGGGATCTGGACAGGCTGGAGCCATGGGCCCAGGACAATTGCATGAGGTTCACCAAGGCCAAGGGCCAGGTACTGCCCTGGGCTCACAACCACCCCAAATCCCTGCCCCTGCCCTGCCCCTGATCCCCACAGCCTGTCCTGTTCCCTTCATCCCTGCATTGCCAGGGACTTTCTGGGACAAAGGAGCTCTGCTCTGGGTATGGAAAGAGGACCAAGTGCCACCACTGGATTGGGAACCACAACTCATCCATTTTTTGACCTCGCTCTGCACAAGCAGCCGGGGGTCTTCTCTGGACAGGAAACATTGAGGTGGGGCTGGGAGGAGTGACCAACCCAGTGACCTCACACAGACCCCCTGTGTTGTCACACCACCACCCTGTGAAGTCATAGCTCACCCTGTGACATCACAGTCTGCTTTGTGATGTCACACAGCCACCCTGTGATGTGACAGTTTGCTCTGTGATGTCACAACCCACTCTGTGATGTCACACACTTGCACTCTGATGTCATAGTTCTTTGACATCACATCCTACTCTCTGATATCACAGCCTGCTCTGTGATTTCACACCCCACTTTGCAATGTCACACAGCTGTCTTGTGATTTCATAGCCTGATCTATGACATCACTGCCCCACTATGATGTCACAGTCCACTCTACGAAGCTGCAGCTGCTCAGTGACCTCACATAACCCACTCTGTGATGTCATAGCCCACTCTGTGAATTCACACAACCTCTCCTGTGATTTCCACAGCCTCTTTCTGACATCACAGCTGCTCTGTGCCTCTATCACATGGCCACAGAGGTGCCTCTATGACACAGCCCCCCCAGAATATCACACAGCCCCCCTGTGACATCACAGCCACTCTGTGACCTCACTGCCCCCCTCTGTGACCTCACTGCCCCCCTCTGGGACATCGCCTGGTGTCACCTCCAGGGCAGGGCTGGCAGGTGGCCTCCAGGCACATTTATGCCCAGAGGTGGCCAGCAGCTCCTGCAGGCTGCAGAACCTCTGTGCCACCCGACAGCCACAAGTGCCCATCCTCGTCCTGGCAGACCTGGCAGTGCTTGGAATCCCAGTCAGAGCACCGGGCTCAGCAGGGTGGGGACCCCCAGGAGCCCCCAAACACCTCCTGCCCTGCAGGTGCCTGCAGCAGCCCCAGGGCTGAGTAAATCACTGCCCTGCTCCTTGCAATGTCACAGGGGCCTGTCACATCTCGAGCAGGGCTGTGATGGGCTCTGGGGCCTGTGACATCGCAAGGGGCAGGACTGGCTGCGAGGTGTTCTGTTCTGGCTGTGAAATCACAACGTGCAGTTTCCAAGTGAAAAAAACACTCTCCCCCAGTTCCCTCCAGCATATTTCCAGTCACTCCCAGTCTACCCCAGCTACTTCCAGCATGATCCCATTTGCTCACAAACATTCCTAGTCAGCCTCTGTAATCACACTCACTGCCAGTATGATCCCAGTCACCTCCAGCATGATCCCAGTTCATCCCAGTATAAGCCCAGTTACTTCCAATCAGCCCCAGCACACATGCAGTCACTCCCAATTCCTCCCAGTTGCTGCTAGCACGATCCCAGCTGCTCCTGGTCACCCTCAGCATGATCCCAATCAATCCCAGCATATCCCATTTGCCCACAACATGGTATTAATTGCCCCTGAAGGCTCCTACTCATTCCCAGTATGATGCCAGTATGATCCCAGTCTCCCTCAGTGTGATTGTAGTCTCCCCCACCATGGGCTAAGCTCCCCCCCGCATGATCCCCGTATAACTCAGCCCCTCCCAGTGATGCCGCTCCTGCGACCCCCGATCCCCTACCCCGCCCTGTGCTCCCCCCTCCCGGCTTTCCAGGCTCCGGAGAGGAGCCCCAAGGGCTGGAAGTCCCCAGCCAGGGTCCCCAGCAAGGCCCAGTTTGGATGTGCAGCCCCCAGTTTTCCCAGTTTCCCTCTCCTTTTCCCCGGGCCGGGTTCCCCCCGCCCCCAGCGGGTGGGAGCAGCCGAGAGCTCCGCGCTGCCCATCCCGACCTGTCCCGGCTCCATCCCCGCTCCTCCCGCGGCTGCCAGGGCTTGGGGAACGGGGCACCCAGGGTGTGCCTGCTCCTGGGGGAGGAGGAGGAGGGCTGGGAGAGGAGGGATGGAGGAGAGAGAGAAGGGATGGAAGTGGGGGAAGGAGGTGGGGTTAGGGAGGAGAAGGAGGAAAGATGGAAGAGGAGGAGCGGGAGAAGGAAGGAGGGACAAAGGAGGGTCAAGAAAAGGAGAAGGAACCACGAGGTCGAGCGCTCTCTGAATTCGCAGCCCCCCACCCGTGGGATCATCACCCCCCCCATCCCACAGGTGAGCGGGGAAGGGGAGCTGGGCCCAGATAACCGGGGGGGGGGGTGGGGGGGGGTCCCTGGGTTGGTTTTTTTTTGGAGGGGGATGTTTAGAGAATGAAGAAGTCCAAAGCTGAGTGGAAAATGCCCCTTGGGGGACATTGGGGGTTCCAGTGGTGGCTGCCAGCAGAGGCAGCCTTGAGGAGCAGAGCCCTGTGTCCCCCAGGAGCCCAAAGTGGGGAGCCCAGAGAGGGGGGAGAGCCGTGATTTGTGGGACCCTCAACAGTCTGGAGAGGGGCAGGGGGGGCTCCTTGGCCCCTCTGCATCCCAATGCAGAGAACTAGGGGAGAAGGGACTCTGGGACCCAAAAACCCCCAGCATCCCTAAATGGGGAGACACAAGAGGGGAGAGCTTTTTGGATTTCTGGGACTCCCAGCAGCCTGGGGAGGGCGGGAACCAAGTAGACAGGGAACCCCAATACAAGTGTGATCCCCAGCAGCTGGAACAGGGGGAACCCCCGAACACCAAATGGGAATTCCTGGGAGGCAATTTCAGGGCTGAATCTTGGTGTTTGGGAGGTCTTTATAGACCCCAGATGTCCAGTCACTTCCGGAGATGGACTTGGGCAGAGGAACCTTCAGACTCAACATGCTCATCCTTTGTTTTTCCCAGATCAGGACTTCCCATTCCCAATCCTTGGCCAGATGAAGGAGAAGGCTGCGAGGAAGAGGAAGATGCCCCAGGACAGCCAGGCAGGTGAGGAGGAAGTCAGTGCCCCATTCCCCCTCTCTCCTGCTCCATCTCCCAGCCCAGCATGGCCCCCGGCTGCAGGACAACCCTGCTGCCAACACTGTCCTGCCAGGGACACACTGTGGGGGATCTCCTTCCCCTTCCCTCTGGCACGGAGGCAAATCCCATCCTCTCCTTGTCCTTCCTCCCCCAGACAAGGAGCTGAGGATGGAGTCCAGGGAAGGCAAATCCCCACGGCAGAACCTCGTGGGAGAGGCTGTTTTGAGCAGCTCCACGGGGCAGGAATCCAATGGGGAGGAAAAGCCTCAGAGATCCCACATGAGCAGAAGGTCCAAACCAAGCCCAGGATGCTCTGAGGAGAAAAGACCCGCCCTGTGCTGGAAAGGCAGCCAGAGATCCAGCCAGAGCTCTAAGCTGCTGGTCCATGAGCAGGTTCATGATGGGGAGAAGCCCCACAAGTGCTTGGAGTGTGGGAAGAGCTTCAGGCGAAGCTCCCACCTGATCCGCCACCAAATGATCCACACTGGGGAGAGGCCCTGCAAGTGTCCCCAGTGTGGGAAGAGCTTCAGAGACAGCTCCCACCTGATCCGCCACCAGATGATCCACACTGGGGAATGGCCCTATGAGTGCTTGGAATGTGGGAAGGGCTTCAGTGAGAGCTCGAACCTGATTGTCCACCAGATGATCCACTCTGGTGAGAAGCCCTTCGAGTGTGGGGAATGTGGGAAGAGCTTCATCCAGAGCTCCAGGCTTATTGTCCACCAGAGGATCCACACTGGGGAGAGGCCCTTTGAGTGTGGTGAATGTGGGAAGAGCTTCATCCAGAGCTCCAACCTGGTCAACCACCAGAGGACCCACACTGGGGAGAGGCCCTATGAGTGCTTGGAATGTGGGAAGAGCTTCACTCAGATCTCCCACCTGTCCTCCCACAAGAAGATTCACACAGGGGAGAGACCCTACGAGTGTCCCAAGTGTGGGAAGAGGTTTCACACCAGCTCAGATCTCCTCATACATGAGCGGATTCACACAGAGGAGAGGCCCTTCCGCTGTCCTGACTGTGGGAAGGGATTCAAGCACAACTCCAACCTCATCACCCACCAGCGCCTCCACACTGGGGAGAGGCCCTACGAGTGTCTCCAGTGTGGGAAGAGCTTCTCCTGGAGCTCCTCCTTGAGACACCACCAACAGAGCCACCGGTAAGGGAAGCCCTGTGATGGCCCCGACTGCAGGAAGAGCTCTGTGCACTTCTCCAACTCCATCCCCTATCAGAGGATCCACATTGGGCAGAGCCCTGGTGACCCACATTCCCAGTGGAATTCCCACCTGGTAGGTGGTCTCCACATTCTCCTGGATCCCCATGAGCACCTGGGTGTACACAAGAGCAGGAACATCCATCAATAGTCAAATCGACATTGGAAATTCATGGGGATCTGATTTTCTAATTCTACACCCTAAAAATCTTGTCTGCTCTGTCCAGTTGTTTCTTCTGTTGGCAAAAACAGATCTTGGAGATCTTTTCCTACCTGAATAATTTCCATCTTTATCGCAGCAAAACACACAGAACTGGAGTAAAAATAAATTAAGTAAAGGGATCTGAAGTGGCACTAGTTTACCAGGATTTGGGGGTGCATTTGGGGTTGGTTCACAGGATTATTTGGGAGGATTGAGCATTGTGGGGTTGCCCAGGCTGGACAGACAGAGCCACAATCTCAGAGGTGTGTGGGCAGAACGTGTCCACCTGAGCCCAGCTGTTCTGCAGGAATTCTGGTTGTCTGTCCCAGTTCCTGGCCTGGGTCTCCCCATCTGGGGTGTGCCCCCTCCAAAGTGCACAAATTGCTGCTGAAGTGCCCGAGCTGCTCCTGGCTGTGGATATTTCTTTCCACCAACCTCTCCTGGTCAGTGCCATGGGGGACTGGAAGTGGTTTTAGGGACTCCTGGGGGGACTGAGAGAGGCTTTGTGGCTCTTGGGGGCATTTGTGTTGCTGGGAGGGGGTTTGGGGGGCTTTTGGGGCAGTCTGTGTGATGGTTTTGGTGGTCCTGGCCAGGCTGTGTGGCTTGGAGAGAATTTGGATGAGACTTAGGGGAGATGGAAAGGGGTTTTGGTGTCTCTTAGGCCTATTTATATTGCAAGAAGCACTGGGGGGGGGCGCGGTCCTGGCGGGGAGCTCTGGGGTGGTTTGAGGGTTCCAGGAGTGTCTGTGGGGCTGGGAGGGGGTTTTAGGGCAGATGTGACCTCCACCCCCAGATCCCCAAAGCTGCCACCAGACTCCACACCCCAACATGCTGCTGAGGGTCAGGATCTCTGTGTTGGGGTTCATCTTCCTGGTGCTGCAGGAGAAATTGAGGAGGTCCACAGGGGCCGTGTGTGTCCCCCCCAGAGCGTGTGTGACCCCCTCCCCCATGCCGGTGTCACCCCCTTTTCCCTGCCCACAGGGCTCCTGCCCCACCTCCTGCTGCCCCCGGGAGGGAATTTGGGGAGGGGGCAGAGGGGGTGCACAGCCCCCACCAGGGGATGACCCCGGCCCAGCCCCTTTGTTCAGCACCAAGCTGGGCTTGGGGCTGCAGGAGGAAGAGGCCCAGGGGAAGCAGATCCTGCAGGTGGGACAGGGCTTGGGCTTAGGGCAAGGTCCTGCCCTGCACACCTGGCTCAGGTGTGACCCTGCCCCGGGAAGGGAGCGGGACATTCCCATCCCCACGGATCGTATCCGCAAAATACCGCCTTTGCGATCCCTCATCCGTCTCTGCAGTGCCCCCTCCAACATCTCCCGGCCTCTGGGAAGAGCTCAAGGGGATGGAATTTCCCAACCAGGAAGGTCCAGTTTGGATGTGCAGTCCCCAGTTTTCCCAGTTTCCCTCTCCTTTTCCCCGGGCCGGGTTCCCCCCGCCCCCAGCGGGTGGGAGCAGCCGAGAGCCCCGCGCTGCCCATCCCGACCTGTCCCGGCTCCATCCCCGCCGCTCCCGCGGCCGCGAGGGGTTCAGAGAACGGGGGAGGAGGAGGAGGGAGGGAGGAAGAGGCGGAGCGGCAGCAGGAAGAGAAGAGAAGGAGGAAGAGGAGGGAACCGTGCGGCTGCAGCGCTCCCTGAACCCGCAGCCCTCCGGGACCATCGCCCCCAAACCCGCAGGTGCCCGGGGAGGGGGAGCTCGCCCCTAATATCCCGGAGGGGTCCCTGGGTTTGGGGTTTTTGGGGGGATGTTTGGAGCTTGCAGGGCTCCAAAGCCGAAGCACAGATGCCTCTCGGGGGGACATNAACTTTCAATTTGCACTCGCAGGTTTCTCTGAACAATTATCTATCCATTATCCCTCCCATCATTTATGGACAGAAATGGGTAACTTCCCTCTCTACCCAAAGCATCACTGCAGCATGGCCCCTGTCAATGGACCAACGGTGTTGACAGACACATCCAGCAAAACCAACAAAGCTGCAGCAATTTGGCATGGGGTGTTGGGGAAGATGAATCAGGGAAACCTTATAAATATGATTGCTTAGCAAAAGATTCTGAAAATATGAAACCTATAATCGAAATAGAAATGAAAGCTTGCTTTGAGTTGTAGGATACTGAGCCTTAGTTACTGTATAACCTGAAAACAATAGCCTAGCCAGCTGAAGGAGAATCCCTCTTGATTGAACAATACCCTTCTGCTGACTAAGGAATCCAAAGGTCAATGTAGCAAAAGAGAATAGTCTAAAGAGTAGTTTTTAGAGTTTAAAATATAACACAGTATGGTAATGTAGTAGTTCTTATAGGCTATATGTAGATTCTATAGGGTTTTGTGTCATGTACTGGTTGGTTAGTGTAAATTGGAATATTCAACACAAAAGGAGATATAATGTATTGTAACAAAGACCTCGCTCTCTGACTCTCCTCCTCTCTTGCTCTCTCTCTAACTCTCCTCCT